>CM053251.1:33581691-33881691 GCA_028583405.1 Pogonophryne albipinna
TGTGTCCAGGTCTTCATTGAGGTAGATGCTCAGACAGCTCAGCACACAATCACGCTGATGTCTTCACTCTGAAACAAACATTACATGATTCCATGCTGGTCAGTATCAGAGACGCATGTGCTGAGGCCAGCCAAGCCACTGACATTTCCCTCCTTGACCATCCTGAACTCACCTGGTTTCACCCCACTCAGTTAAAACTCACACAGGTCTGAGCCCGTTCACTACACAGTCATTTTGAAAGTGCCTATCCTTTTCCAAACCGTTAACAAAAGGAGCTTTCCTATATGGCCGAGTCAAACAAACCATATGTGTATTAGGTTAGACCAAAAAATACTTAAATTATCCGTCTTTGCCATCACGGCTCTGATCTTTCTTCTTGCAGCTCCACCTTTGGTATGGAAAACTCTGATCAGGTCGTCGGTCAGGCGGTACAGTTCTCCAAGGAATTTGGAGGTCAGAGGTATAGCCGCATAAACTCCAAGTTGATCTGTAAAAGACAACACGGACAGGATACAGACTTAAACAGGGGCAGCTGTAGCTCAGTTGGTAGAGGAGTCATTCATAGACCGAAGGTCAGTGGCTCAAATCCCGGCTCTGACTGTCATGTCAAAGTGTCCTTGAGCAAGGCTAGCACACTGCACAGTTGGGTGCACAAAAGCGCTATTTAAGTGCAGACCATTTACCAGATGTGTGACATTGAATACATGAGTTACTAAACTTCAGATTCACACTTACCTCACTGACGTCAAATAGTGCTGGCCATTTGTTTAGGAACTCTGGAATCTTTGGCTCCTGGAGAATCTCCTGTCTCCCAAGCGAGAAGGTACGCTGAATCTTCTCCTTAATCACGGCCTCGTCCTTTTTTACGTGAAATGGAATGAAACTTCATTGTCATTATACAGTACAGATTCTTGTAAAACGAGATTTGGTTAGAAACTCTCCGCAAGGGTACACACAATACAATTGAGAAACAGATAATAGAAAGGGAAACGCTAAGCTAGATGCTAGACAATATGATTAGGGAGTAAGAATATTATACAAACTGAGTGTAATAGATAAAGAAAAATGAACTGTGCAAAGTAACCAGAAAACAGCTGAAGTGTCCAGTGCTGTGCAAAATGAACTGTTGGGCTGCTTGAGCTGAGCTGGACAGGAAGTATAGTGCAAAAAACATGACGGGTGAAAAGCTGTGATCATGTACATACTGGCCATGCCGTGAACATAGTGTAATCATGGATAGGTAAGATACAATGTATTTCACATTATACCTCAGTCAGTAGAGCCACCCTTTCCACCTCCAACCCATCTCTTGTTTCACCACTAGGGATGTTTGGACAGAAATGTACATCTCCCTTCCTGGGCTTCCTGATGTTGGCTGCTGGAGTCTGCTGGCCACTTCGCTTGTTTTTCAGAGAGTTGATGGCAACCTCGGGGTGTCCAGCTCGGCTGAGGAGAAGAATTATATTTTATCAGCACCTTTCACGGACCAGGATCACAAATTGCTTCACAATTTAAACACAATGGGCTCTATTTTGGTTTTGTCCTAAACGCCATGTCTTTAATACATTTAACGAACGACATAATCGGTCAACATGGGCGCCGAAAGGAAAATGGCTCCGCTTCTCAGCGCCAAAAAAAGGCCACTTGAACTGATGCAACGGGATTACAAACTGAAATAGTGCATTCCAGAAGTTCAAAAAAATAAATGTATATATAGAAAATTGATGCACTGACACAAGTTAGATTCAAACATTTCTATGTAAACAAACGGACAAAGACAAAAACACATCTCTCTATAATAAACCGTTTCGGAGATATTCACAGATATGTAAAACTTTAGACTTTTTGTCTAAATCTAAAAAAGTGTCTAAAAAAAAAAATGCACCCCTACCCGAAAAGCTTTGAATGAAATGCATTTAAACTCGCCAATCATTGATTATTTTCCTACTCAGCATAGAGCACCACGTTTAATGAATTGCTAGCTAACGTTAGCTAGCGAGCGCCGGTACACAACACGTAGTAGGACTAAAGATAAAACTGCTTACAATCATCACAAACTACGTAGATGTGATCATCAATGAATTGATATTAATGTAATATGATAAAAACTGCACGAATAATACACAGATGGATGTAAGTAGACAAAGGATGACTCGGATAACTCACCATTAAGCCTGAGGTAGGAGGTACTGTTAGGAACCTTGACTCAATAGCTTGGAGGACTCAAATGCACGACCCAGAGACAAAAAGGTTTGAAGAAAAAATAGTCTTTACTTGCAAAAAACAAAATCACTCTTTTAGAGGAAATAACAAACTGACAAAACTTAAAGCGCTCTCGTGGAGGGTAAAAGGCAAAACACTGACTTTCATTAAACAATGGCTTAGATCTTACTTCTTGGAGCAATGAACAAGACGAACCGACAACTAACAAGGGGAGACAGGACAATATATACATGAGGTAAGTGGGCACAGGTGGAAACAATCAGGGGCGGGGCAGACACTGACGATGGCGGGAAAAGGAACCAGAGCAGGAAGTAAAGGGACCTGGAATGAGACAAGGTGAGTACAAACTAAAACAGGAAGTGGAACATACACTAAACTAACATGACAAAACTTAACATAATTGACGGGACACAACAGGTACCACATGAAGTCCAACGGAAAATAAGGATGTCATTTCCTGTTTCCCGATTTCACTTCCCCCAAGTTGTCTGTAAACCAATCACATACATTTTAAATAAAATAATCTTGTTTGTTTCACAGCTTTGATTATTTAAACCATGTTAAAATTAAGTAATTACATTTAATATATTTTAGAATTTACAGAATTATACAGATTATAATTAATTTAAATACATACATTTAAAAAATATGAGTATTTAAATAAAATCTAATAGATGTATATGCTTAAAAATAAACTCAACCATGATTCATTTCTGTGAGTGTCCTGCTATTGTTTAAGCTCTAAGTAATTACATTCAATATATTTTAGAATTGACAGGAATTATACAGATTATAATTAATTTCAATACATACATTTAAAAAATATGAGTATTTAAATAAAATAAAATAGTTTTAAATACTTAAAAATAAACTCTACCATGATTCATTTATGTGAGTGCAGGCTCCAATCACAGATTTCAGAGCGCTGGGCTCTGCCTGTTATTCGTCCTCCCAAATCCCATGGAAATTATTTACTCTTAGGCTTTGCACCCAGAGAGTTCCAGGGAGGACTACCACTTGTAGATTTATTACCCGGTACACAGCCCTCCTGTTCCTTGGAATCCTTGTAGCTGCTAACTAGCTGTGAGTTAGCCAGTGGCGGAGCTGGGGGGTGGCTGGGAGTGGCCACGGCCACCCCCAGCTGAATCCTGGCCACCCTATTGGCCACCCCAAACACCCTCACCACAGGGGCCCAAACATTTTAGAACATTAAGAAAAAAATGTTTAAGTAACCTTTCATCATTCATCAATAATTAACCTGTTAAGCCCGAGAGACCCCGGTACCGAGGCCCCCCTGCAACATCTTGCAGGAAAACAGTGTCTGAGGGCATGTTCATTTAATAAACTATGAATGTTTTATATCCATGTAATGGGAAGAAACTCATCTAACTGATCATTTTTAAACCCCACAATGCTAACGCTTAGCCTCTGAACTAGCAACGAGCTAAAAATGCTAACAGATGACTGCACCGAAATTCACTCACAAAACCTTATTATTTATCTTTGCACATCCAACAACCCATCGTTTCACATCGTGAGGTGACACATAATCGAGGGGTACCCTTAATTATCACTCAATTATACGAACTCTCGGAGATAATAACAAGAACAGACATCAAAACATATGGCGCTAGGTAGCTAATAACGCTAACATGGCTCACCTGTGTCGTAGTCTGGTCAAAAGTGGTCTTCAATGGCATTAAAACGATAAAAACGATGCTGAAGTTAATCCATAGGTTAATCCAATGTGTCTGTGTCCCCTTGAAATGATTTCTGATAATCCATGAGCAATATACCTGCTTTTCCGTTTCTAGAAGTCAGATTTAGAGACAGCTTCACTCTAGTGCAAAACTGTGTGCGCGAAGCCCCCACCTTTTTGTTTTACCATGTGTGTGTGTATGGGGAGATCCCCCTTAGATTCTATTGGCTCTAACGGTCAGAAAGAGATGTCAATCACCAAAATCGACCAATGGGTTTCAGAGAAACGGTAAAACCCCCATTTCCACCCAAATCACCTCAGAGGTGGAGTTTTTTTTGCTAAACCTCTCTAAAAAGGTCAAATGTCACTTGTTTTGCATCAATCTTGATACAGGGTACTTATTATATGTTGTACTTTGGATTCCTATAGCTTTTAGTCTACCTTACCATCATCCAAGGGTAGTTTTCACTATAAGTAAAAAATAATCTTTGGACGGACACTATCATTTACAGTTTTTTACTATGTTCAATCTGAATTTTCTTTAAAATAAAAAACATCTATATTGATTCTGACTTTTCTACATCTAACTCACTGGTTTATCATTACTTTGAGAAAAAAGATTATTAATTTAACCCTTTTAGAAGGGAAGATATGGTCATTTGTTCTGGGAATGTCATTTTCGAGCCTGAGACCTGAAAAACCAACACACTCTCACTCCATAAACGTCCAGGAGCGACGCTTGGTCAGGGTCCCCGAGGCGTGCAGTTGGGACGCTCCTAGGCTCCTTCAGCTTCATAAAAGGGACGCAAATAGCTTTCAACTGATTGCAATGTATTCCCATTAGGGCTGCAACAAACGACTAATTTGATAATCGATTAATCTATCGATTAATGAAACGATTAATCGATTATTCGGATCGTTAAGGTTTTAACTGTACTACTTATATCGATACTGCTTATCGATCCGGTCCTTTTAACGATAGTATTAACGGTTCTTTTGACAAGAAATAAGGTAAACTAACTAAACAAATTGTGAACAAAACTAACATTGCATTTTATTTTAATTAAATGCATAATATTTCACATCAAAAGAAACAACAATGTTTTAACAAATCATATTAAATAATGTGATGACAGAACTGTAAACAGAATAGCTGAAACTTTAACAAAATAAATAACTCAGTTACCTCTAATCATTAACCTATGTTTTTATAACTGAGTTAACTCCGTGTGCTGCTGCTAGCATACATAACACCTGACGTGGAAACGTTACTCGTGGACGGGGCTACAGAGCTACTAGAAAGACAGTCGAACCCGGTGCATTCCTCCGTCTGAATGTGGTGCACTTTTGCTAAATGTTTAGACAAATTTGCTCGTGTTACCGCCCTTACATGCTAAACTCTGATTGCACTTTTGGTAACGAGCATTGTCCACATCGAGACGGCTAAAGTTTAACCACACCTCGGAGCGCGTTCTCTCCGCCATCTCCTCCGTGTCTGTGTTGCATGCATGTAGCAGCTGCGTGTGTGTGTAAACTGCCCCGCCCCCTCGCAAGCAGGCGGGGGAGAGATCTCTCGTCTGAATTGGGAAGATCGAAAATACATTATAGACGCATTTTGTAGTCATATTGCATATTATAAACGGAGTTGGCGACACTAAGACTGCGATATAATGTTTATGTAGCAATAATACATATGACATATGTTTTAAATGTCTCCTGTACCGATAAAAAAGAGCGATAACGTTGGAGCTTAACGGGGTGGAGAACACATGTGATGACGTCACCAACGAATCGACGACTGAATTAGTTGCCAACTAATTTGGTAATCGATTTTAATCGATTAAGTCGATTAGTTGTTGCACCCCTAATTCCCATCTGCGGCGGGATTTGACGCTCATGGAAGCACGGCATTCGTTTGTGTCGGCTGCCCTTAAAGGCAATGTGAGCGTCCATTCCCATTGGGTAACGGAGAATTGTACACCCGGAAGTAAGTATTCCCCTTATTGTCGATTGATTTGACAGTGATATCTGCACTACTCATCGACTAAAAAACACCAGATTATCCTTGTTAATTACACAACATTGATTGGTTTAAATTGTGTGCAATGCTTTTGTATTTTTCCCCTTCGATTCGGAGAAACAAATATTTTTTCTGAGTTTAGGATGGCCGAAGACACTACACTACTCAGAATCCTCAGCTATCGTTTAGGACTACACCATGTGCTCTGTTTGACAAACCCCGTGATTAGTTCTCGAGCTCTGTGATTGGATGTTGGAGTGGCAGTGCGCAAAGTTTACACGCGTCAAACAGCACTTTCAAATGGAATGAAACCCATCGACGGCACACTATCCAAATCAAGACTCGAACGTGACCCCCCCCCCCCCCCTTTAGGTCACAGGCTCCTCCGACAGTGCAACACAATAAAACAGATACACAGAAAAAATAAGTAAATTCAAAAAGAAAAATAGTAAAAAGTTAAATAGTGCAATAAGAGTCTATATACAAGTGATTGGAATATGATATATTAGACAAATAATTTCTAAGTAGAAACGTTAACTTCCAACCGTTGCATTTTCATTTCCAACACGGCCATCTTCTAATGCCTGATCAGAATTCTACTGGCGATAAAGTTAAATTCGGTTGTGATAAAACGCCATCCTGTTTAAACCATGTCAAGGATTATTTCTGAAATAGTATGGAGCTCAAATGCTTTTTCTCTTGCAGGTTTATCACAAGGTGAGTTCTTTTTTTACTTTCTGCTTTTTAAACACATGTGCTCTTCAGTACAGGTTAGCTCTGAGTGTTAACGAGGCTTGCTAATGTAAACAAAGACGAGATTACGTCCAAAACACGTCAGGCATTGTTTCTGATAGCAACTTCCTGTGGGTCCGCCGACATCACAACGGATGGACACATCAGATCGGATGGAATTCTGTATCCGCTCATTGTACACCCGTTTTTAAAAGATTTGGGTACGGAGGAAAAGAGAGAGCGTTTTATTTTCTGACGCTGCGTGAGTTGCCTGACGCACCGGGGACACATAGGCCTATTTATGTATAAAATATATCACAAAGTGCATTTTGGATGATAGGTCCCCTTTAAGCTAAATAGCATGCAGTACCAGACTTTAGCTGTTGCTAGGCCATGCTACTATAAGACTGAGGTTGTCGTAAAAATATTGAAATATGGCTGAAACCCTCCACCTATTTACGAAGAATAACTGTGCAGTGACTGTCCAGGAGCCGCTGCTCGAAGTTTTCAGAAAAGAAACATAGGAAAATCAGCATAAAAAAGTAAGCAGAGGCAAGAGCAAGCAGAAACACAAAAATGCATTACTAGTTATAAACCAGTGATTATTTAGACCATTCTTAAAATGGCAGTATGTTGTGCTGCTTATGCTTTTATACTTCTTAGGTAATATTTTGAATGCAGAATGTTAATTTACAGAGTACAGTATATCTACACTGAAGTACTACACTGAAATAACTGAAACGTTGACTTCAATTAAATATATTATGTCAACTGTTTTCAAATAGTTGTATTCGGTTAGCTGAAAGCAATCATATTTAGTTTAAGTATTATAGTAAATATTAGGTTCAAACCTACATTATTGCTTTCAACCTAAAACAATTATGTGTAATCTGTTGAAATAATCCATTTAATTAAAGTCAACGTTTCAGTTTTTGTTTTTAAGTGTACTACTATAACTAAAGAATCTGAGTTATCTGAGACCTGAGTACTTCTTCCACCACTGCTCTCATTGAAATATGTACCTAGCCACTGGCAAATAGGGAATATCTTTGTGTTTGCAGGCGCTCAATGGGTTTTTCTCCAGTCCTTGGTCCCCTAAGATCTGTGACAGCCTGTTTTGTGGCAGAGACTGCTGCCCTCTCATCCACTGGCTAAACACGTTCACACATCCAATGTGCTGTGTTCACAGCTGCTCCGGTGAAGCCACATAGAAAATTGGCTCAGATCAGCCAGGCCTGAAAAAGTTCAGAAGCAGAGATGTGTCCAAAAAACACAGGTCTCCTTGAGGCTGTCTGTCACCATCCAAGCCAAGCATTTATTGATTTGCGGCATTATCTCACATGCTTCACTTGACATTTGTGGGGCGTGGTCGAGTGTTAAACACAAAAACCAGGCAGATAGACATTTGGACACACACAAGTACTCTAAGACTTAAAGACGCTGGACCCTTATCCTTTCTTTTCATGCTCGAAAAGAAGTCAACACCCAAGATAAGCTTCTGTCCTCACATGCACTCCTCTCATGTGAGTTACTGCATCACACAAAGTAAAATTATTATTGGCAATACAGAGAACAAATGTCCTCATGCACTCACAAAAAAACCTTCCATATATACATACAATAAACATGTGGACGCTCAGAAATGTGACTAAACCACCCACTCACACTCTCACATGGTGCCAGCCGTGTGTAGGCTGTGGAGCCTCAAGCTGTTTGTGCATCCTTGGGCTCCTCAGTCCAATCCTCAGCCTTCCCTCTGACTGATGCATCCATCCAAGTCACTAATTACACAAACCACCAACTTCAAAGACATTTTTCACAAATTCACATCTCAAAAATACCCCTTCAATTTCTAGGGGGGGGGGGATTCATCAGCTTTATTTAAAGAGACTCTTGGTCCATTATTAAAAGACATACAACACTCAAATATAAATTAAAAAAGGCAGTTATACCAATGTTTCCACAGAGGTGACTGGTATCTTATAGCACTGAGACACGGATTTGAAAGCAGCATAATGACAGAGTTATGAGAAACATTCAATCGACAGATGAATTTGTACATCAGATTTCTCAAGAGAGCATGGAACGTGTTGACTCGTGCATTACAAAACATTTCACTTGCACTGCACCACCTTGGTTTTCTAAGCAGTATATGCAAACAATCGTTATTGTATTGGATTGTATTTAAAGATGTCCTTTTATGCTTTTGGGGTTTTTCCCTGTCCTCTAATGTGTTATATAGTTGTTGTTTTTGTACATGTAAATGCACAAAAATAACAATGATTGCATTCATAAGGATTTTATATAAAAAAGAATAAAATCCCTGTGTTCCCCAGAGGGATTTTCTCTTCGGCGGGTAAACTATTTCTATAAACATCGAAAGTGTTTATTTGATAAAGTAGTACTGCAATTAGTCAAATTAATCTCACGCCTCGAAATGCCACCAAATTCATTCAAACAATATAAATAGTTTTGCAGATATATTTTTTCCTGGCCTGGGTTGTATGAAACAATAAAGAATTATTTCAAAACTGACTACGGCAAATTGGTATAGTCTTGACCTGTTGACAGTGTTGGGGGAGGGGTAAACTATGCATTGATTCTTTATTTAGTTGGGCTATATTAAATTATGCTGGTAACCTTAACTCCATTGCTGCTTGTTAGCTTCCTGTGTTTTGTCATCAGTTAAGCAACTCAAATTGGAATAATTTCAAACCGTCTTACTTCAGAACGATATGTGTAGCCCTTCAATAAAAACGTTGTAAACAACCACTATAACCATTATTGATTGATTTAGAAAACACCTCAAAGGTAAATGTACTGACAAGACCTTTGTGTAATTTTCAATACTGGAGGCTTGATTAAAAGACGTCTGTAACAGATTAGAAAATGATGACTTTGCATCAAAGGAAGGTCAAGGTCAAGGAAGTTCAGACTTTAGAGGGCAATTTGGGAGTTTAATTTTAACAATAGAGATGCCTAATTCGGGGGGCGATGAAAGGTGCACCGCCCAGACAACCCAGTCTCACGGCATAACGTGTTATAGTCACGAAATTAATTTAATCTATTGATTCGTGTTCACCAACACAATTTTTGCATTTTTTTCTTGTCACACAGAACGATTTTAAAAGCAATGTATTTCTATTGGTAGTATGTTTCGTGCCTGCACCACGTATTTTGGACAAAAAGACGGTCGGGTCAGAAGCTGTGTGGTTCATGAAAAAATGTCTTACTCAATATCTTACCCTAAACCTAACCCTATCCCAATATAGAGGCAATGGACGTCCACTCTCGGGAGACGTCCGAGAGTGGTGCGGTTACCCAAAGTGACAGACCTAATTTTACCCAGGAAAAGGGTTTGAAACGTTGGGAAAAGTGGTGTAAATAGAGGCAGAGTGAACCTGTGAACCCAGAGAGCAGGCTGTGCAGAAAATGTAAAAAATTATCCAAAAATAGTGCCTCATAATGCGGGTAGAGTCTCCTGTCAACTCCCCTTACAGTCCTCCATAGTCAAAATTTGTCAGAGTAATTTTGTTGAGAACCAGGGAAAACGGGAGAAAATGTATCCGAAAATAGGGACTCATAACGCGTGTAGAGTCCCCTGTGAACTCCCCTTGCATTCCTCCAGAGTCAAAATAGTCTAATTCACTTTTTGGAAAACCAGTGAGAACCAGGAAAAAGGGGGGAAAATTAACAAAAAACTATCCGAAAATAGTGCCTCATACAGATGGTCCAGGAGAGACCCTGTTGAGGTTGAAGCGAAGACACATGTGTGTGACTCGAAAACCACCTCTCTGTGGCCCCTCACAGACCAGCAAAGGACGGACTACAGACCTCCAGCATGTCTCCCTCACATGGGCACTCTGCTTATTTCACACCTCCAGGAGAGAGACCAGTAATTGCACCTCTCTGTGGCCCCTCAAAGAGCCCCAAAGGACGGACTAATGACCTCCAGCATGTGTCCCTGACATGGACACCTCCATAACCTTGCACACCGTGAGTCCCCGGGCCCCCGGACTTGAGCACTCCCCCACGGACTAAACCCAGATGATCACACCCTACAGAACCTCTGCCCCTGGTAACCCTAAAAGGGGGGTGGACTTGTGAGGCGGCCAGAGAGTCTGTCATCTCTCGGTCCTATCCTCCAGGCAATGCGGTACCAGAACTGGGTCAAATTGACCAAAATGTAAAAAAAATAAGTTTAAATTCATCCATGGAAAAGGGCAGAAAATGAAAAAAAGTATCCAAAATTAGTGCATCATGAGCCCGCAAGAGTCCCCTGTCAACTCCCCTTGCATTCCTCCACAGTCAGAACAAGTCTGAGTTCACTTTTTGGAGATCCATAGAAAAGGGGTGAAAGTGAGAAAAAGTATCCGAAAATAGTGTCTCATAAGGCGGGTAGAGTCCCCTGACAACTCTCCAACGGGGGAGTGGAAAAGTGTCCGGGGCTTCGACCCGAAGCGCCGAAGGGTTGAGCTTTTTTGAGCCCCTTCTCCGTTGGCACTTAGTCATGTTTTCGAGAATTTTTTTAAACTTCATTTTTTATTATTTTAAGATATAATTGACCGTTTTCTTTACTTTTTTCTTCTTTCCACGGGTGGGGGCGCATGGCAGGCCGCCTATGAGCTCCCAAATTCGGCCTGGAACCTCCAGGAATTGTGGGCTAAGCTCCATAAACTGACAAAGTCACCCAGAAATGTCACTTTTATAGCCCAAAAATATATAATACAAATACTTTTAAATAGTAAAAGGTACAATTGTGCTCCGAATTACCCGGAATTTGATTTATATAGCCCCATGATAGTGAATAAAAATAATTTTCATGGAAAAAAGTGTTAAAACGCCTGATTAATATGTCTGTAATGCTGGCAGCAGAGTCACTGCTATTAGCAGGGTCTCAGACTCACAGGCACCTATGCAGAGATCCAGGGTGATGCACAAGGCTTGTCTACCCTGCAATGAGTCTTTGAAAGCTGGGGAAAAGTGCTGTGAACAGAGGGAGAGAGCAGCCAGAGAGAAGCGGGCTGTGAGAGCCATAGAGCGCACCCACAGAGCTCCTTGCAGCACATGGCTCTCCCACCCAGAGGACAGGCTGCTTCACAGCACTTTGTAACCCAGGAAAGCAGCTTGAATCGTGGGTACATGAGTGTTAAAAGTACATTAAACTGTTTTAATTCCAATGCGCATTTGACTGCATAAACAACCGGTCATATGGACAGGAAACTGTCCATTTCGTCCACATTTGACTCACGAAATGTACAGGAAACTGTCCATTTCATCCACATTTGACTCATGAAATGTACAGGAAACTGTCCATTTCGTCCACATTTGACTCATGAAATGTACAAGAAGATAAGTACAGCAGAGTCACTGCTGTTAGCAGGGTCTCACACTCACAGGCACATAGGCAGAGATCCAGGGTGATGCACATGGCTTTTCTACCCTGCAATAAGTCTCTGAAAGGCGGGGAAAAGTGCTGTGAATAGAGGGAGAGCGCAGCCAGAGAGCACCCAGAGAGAAGCGGGCTGTGAGAGCCACAGAGCGCACCCAGAGATCTCCTTGCAGCGCATGGCTCTTGCACCCAGACTGCACCCAGAGAACAGGCTGCTTCACAGCACTTTACAAACCAGGAAAAGTGATCCTGGGTATACATGTTTTAAATAGTCTGATACCTCCAGGGCGCATCACCACATTTTACAAGCCAGGGAAGGTGCCTGAATCCTGGGTAAACATTGTTTAATTGTTTAAGTGTTTTTAAATGTCTGAAACAGTGTTTTGTCACTTTCAAAACTCTCCCGTCATTGACCAGAGAAATTGGGTCGATGTTGTATTCAATCTGACCGGAGTGATCCCATGTTAAGTTTGTCCCAAAACCGGAGCATTCCCTCACCCTTTTATTTTAAATTGTATAATGTCGGAGTTTTTTTGCCGTCCGCGAGGAAAATAAATGGGGCAAAGAGCCTCAGAATACTGAAATCTGTATTTTTTTTAATCTGTTTTTCCTTCTAATTTGTTATTATTTACATTGCTTTTAAAATCTTTTGTGTGACACGAAAAAATGGCGAAATCGTGTTGGTGAACACAAATCAATAGATTCATTTTGTGACTATAACACGAAATGCCGTGAGACTGTGTTGGCCCAGGGCACGATATCAGCAAGAACCACCACTGACTATGATGCCAGCCTGGTTCCATACCAGAGGTTGCACTAGACTAGACAGACAGGATCGTAACATTTCGGTCAAAATCCAGTATTACCCGTCGGCCTTTACACAACTCTGACGAGGGGGGGAGAGAGAGCACACTCGTGGCGGGCATGCATAACACGGCATAACACCGGAGCCTCGCTGCGGGGAAACATTGGCGCTGTTCCGAGTTTGTTCTAATCTGTCAAAATGATGGACTGCTTCCAGATTTTTCCGTCATAGTTAAAAAAAATCCTTCATAGGCGGAAAATATTCGGTTAACGCGAATCCATACACACCAGACAGGCCCAGGAGTTTTAAACACCGTAGTCCAAATAAAGGCTACCAAAGGAACATCAACAAAGTAGCCGCAAACAGACTAACAATGGTACGTTTCTTACAATTTTTGTGTGAAATTACATCATTAAATTCCCTGCTGGGAATATTTGAGGAAAGAAATCTTTTGTATAGACTTTGAAAATTGGCAGTTCTAAGTAAATGAATTGCAAATCGGAACGGCGGTTCAAGCTGGCGCATAAGGAAGCTATATTTGATGTGTTGCTAGTGTAACAGGCCCCGCTATGCAGGGCGAGATGACAGATGATATTCCTGTAAAACAGGAAAAATTATGAGCAGAGAATTCCTCTTACTGCTCGTTTGGCGGGTCTTGCCAGAATTTATTAACAATTGGCACAATACAAAACACAATTGTCCTTGCCCTTTACTGCTCTCAATATAAACATATGTTCATGTCTTCAAAATATACTTGTATGCTTGAAGTAAGATAAGATAAGATGGACTTTTATTAATCCCTTGTGGGGAAATTGTTTCTCTGCATTTGACCCATCCTAGTGTTAGGTGCAGTGTGCTGCTATTTTGAACGGCGCCCGGGGAGCAGTGTGGGGAACGGCGCCTTGCTCAGGGACACCTCGGTAGCACTTGGTCTTGCCGGGACTTGAACTGGTAACCTTCCAGTTGCCAAGCCAAGTCCCTATCGACTTCGCCACCACCGCCACCAAGTATTTAAAATAAACACATTTGTGTATAACCAAGTGTCATTAACATCATGACTCCAAATAAGAATGTACTGCTTCAAAACAGATATTGGTGCTGTATTCAAACACTGTTAATTACCTTTTCAGGCAAAGTATTAGCATTGGTCTAATATATGCTAGCATTAGCATCAAGCAACACGCATTTATAATAATTAAATTATGACTGACCATAGGACACATAGACAATACAAAACACACCTAAAACACTTGTTAGCAATAAACAATTCACTTTCATCAGGGAGCGCGAGTCCACTACATCTAAATAGCGACCGCCATTACACATACACACACAGCCACCATGAGGTGGTCTTCTACGCGGCATTAAACATAATAAACAACATCTAAACATCACTTCAAACTTAAGACATTGCGATGTATAACAGTTGTGACAATCTGTACACATTACTCCCCTGTAAAACAGGAGAAATTATGAGCAGAGAATTCCAAACTGCTCGTTTGGCGGGTCTTGCCAGAATGGCAAGCTAACGACAGCTCTGTCATCACGTCAGACATTTTACGGCAGATGCGTAAATAATAACAAACCCCTTTACGGCAGTGTTACTCTGCCATCTACTGCCCCCTGCTGTCCATTGTTAAACAGGTAATATAAAATGATATTAAATATAAACATAAAATTGTGATTACACACTTTGTGTGGGTCACACACTCCCTGACAAAGAAAAATGGCTCCTGACATTAACCATCAACCTCTTAACTTGTGCCCCTTCTCTTTGAACTTAAAACACTTATACACACTCTCATAAGGGCAGTTCTTTAAATGTACAGGTGAATACAATATGTATGAGAGTGGGTGTAACAATCTTTCCTTCTCAATATGCATGTATGTATGGTAGCATTACAGTGTAAGGCAGTGTCTGGTGTGTAGTGTAAGGCAGTGTCTGGTGTGTAGTGTAATGTGGCATAGGAACGGGCTGCATTCCCCAGAATGGCAGGGCTTGTACAGTATAGAGTCCCGCTGGGTCTGTAGGCCCACATGATCTGGAGGATGGCTGACCAAGGGAGTCATATGTCAGCGTTTGAGGAGGTCTCCTGTCCCGTGTGGATTTCCCATAGACTGTATATATAAATGGACGTAGTGTCCGTGACGTCACCCATAGGATTCTGCAGAGTTGCCGAGAAGCCCTTAGTAGGCGGAGTCGGCCACTAACGGCTCGACTGTGACGTCAGAGTCTAATGACGCCTGCTCCAAATAAGGGCAAAGAGGCGGAGCCGAGGCGGGACCTGCTGCTCCGAACTGGAAGTAAACAGAGCTAGCTCAGGCTAAGAAGCTAAGCTAACATGAAATACATGCATACCAAGTTACTGCTAACAGTGTAGTTCCCCTATATAAACGTTACATTCATAATCAAATGAGACAATCTGCAAGAGAATTAGCTATATTTTGTTATTCTTAATGCTTGTCATTCACACGTTGAGAAAAGACGGACTCCACCGCCCGGACCTAACGTCCCGGAGCTAGCCCCCTGCGGCTCCGTTAGCTCCGGCGGCCACCACTTAGATAATTGGGTCCCCTATTAACATTTGCTCCCGTTTAGCATTATGGGCGTCATAGCCATAGACTATAAAAGTCTTACCCAAGGCTGAATCATAAACTAAAATGTATATGTATTAGGGGTGTAACGGTTCACAGAAGTCACGGTTCGGTTCATACCTCGGTTTGGGGGTCACGGTTCGGTACGGGTTCGGTACAACAAGGAAAAGCAAAAACAAAGTCCAAAATGCATAATGCATAATTTTTTTTGCTGTTATTTATTTTTAACAGTAGTGCAAGTTTTGGAACTCTAACATTTGGAATCATTAACTGTATTACACAGTTAAAAACAAACCACAAACAGTAACACACACACACTCAGATGGCCATATTATTTATAATGGCTGATGTCAAAATAAAGTAAATAAGCTGAACAACTAAAAAGAATGTCTTGAAAATATTAAAATAAATAATAAGAAAGTGTTTCAATCACAATCAATAAAAGGCAATACAGAACTGTATAACATCTCCGGATGTCAAAATATAAAATAAATACAATGATAAATATAAAAACAAAATAAAATCTGTACCTTTAGGAGCAATGTCTAACATGTGTAATTAACTTGTGAGTGTGTGAGGCCATTATGCCTAAATAAAGGTACTCAAGCTTTACTCTATTTTCAAGTTGTTCTTCAAAAAGATGAGTTTGTCTACGTTGTCAGTAGTGAGGGCAGATCTGTTGTCGGTAACTATGTCACCTGCCGTCGAGAAAACCCTCTCGCTGGGGACTGAGACTGACTCGGATGTGATTGTGCATGTTTGACGTGTTACCACTAGCATACCGCACCGCTGTCGAACAACGCCGACACACCGTCCTCGTCCGATCCACAACTCGCACCCCATCATTGTTGTAGTCCACAGGGAACCCGAAATGTTCCCACACACTTGATTTAAAAGAAGCAGGTGGGTCTTCTAGCTCCTGTGTGTTGTGTGAACTCGCCATAGATACTAACTTTTCTTCTTCATATATTGTGTTCGTTTTGTTGTGTTTTGTTCTTGTTCTTCATTTGTTATTTACGGGCGGCTGGCTTTTAGGCGCAATACCGCCCCCTGGATTATATATAGTGTAGTGGATACTGCCCTGAGTGACAGACTTTTTTCCCACTCGTAAAAAAAAAAGGCGTATTCGCCGTGTGACTGCATGTGCCGAACCGTGACGTCCGAACCGTGACGGTACGGGACGAATACGGATACCGTTACACCCCTAATATGTATGTATAAAGGGTTACGTCCTTAGCTGGCTAATAAGTAGCAAGCTAAGCTACCAAGCACACAAACACCTGCGAACAGGGTTAACATGTATAATATTATAATTTAATATATTAAAGATTTCTTGGAAGTTCTGTTAGTACATTCAAGCGCACAGCACAACATTTTAATTGTCTGGTATTTGTAACAATATTCCCTAAAAGGCACAATCACCACGAACACGGCTAAAGGGTCAAGTACAGTAACTACAACTAACTAACGTTGTAGCCTCTATTGTTGTAGCCTAGCAGAGTGGACAAGTTGCTGTTAGCTGACAGTGAGGCATGTACATGTCCATCAAAGTGACCACGCCCTAATTTATGCAAAAGGTTTAGGGCTTAATATTAATTAAACAGATGAGTTGAGAAAAAATTCACCCCCCACACAGTAGTCATGAAGGGGGAATCTAACTATACAGAGAATATGGTTTTTTGAACCACGATGTAAACATGTTTATTTCTGCTGTAAAGTTGGGCATTTTAACATGGGGGTCTATGGAAATTGCTCCCTTCTGCAGCCTGCTCCTACTGGCCACTAGATGAACTGCAGTGTGTGGCACTTCCGTATTGGCTTCCCGGCTCTTCCCCAGAGTTTGCCGCTTGGGATTTCCTCACTGGCTCATCCTGAGGTGTCACAGGTCGGTCATAGCCATAGGGTACTTGTACATACTCATGCTCTTCAGGTGCTTCAGAATCCACAGGCAGGTCTTCCTCATCAGTCCGTTCTTCTGGTTGTTCTTGTCTGGTTTCTCTCTCAGGTGTAACAACACCGTTGTTCTGGTGTATGATATCTCGATGGCACTCTATATCTATGTGGTTCAGGTACCATTTTTGGACCGTCTGTGTTTCGCTGAGATCCAGAGCTAGGTTCAACATTCTGTGAGTGAAGTCCAGCTTGTGGGGGTACTCTTAGCCAGTATCGTACTCGAGGTGCCTCATCAGCAGAGTTTTCTGAGTCACTGCTTTGTGATGTCTCTCTCTGTCATTGTTTCTCAACATGATGACTCTTGCTCTTCCCTCTAGGTGGTAGCGGATTTCCTGTTGGTTCAGGCAAGTTTACAGGTAGGTCATTGACAACGTGTAGGAGATTTTGATGGAGGGTACGGATCTTATCACCACCTGTCTCAGGGCACACTTTGTACACAGGAATTTCACCAACTTGTTCTTTGACGACATACACAGTTTGTTCCCACTAGGACCTCAATTTTCCAGGTCCACCTCTCTCACTCATGTTGCGGACTAGGACTCTATCACCAGGTTGGAGCACAACTCCCTTGATGTGACAGTCGTAGTACTTCTTGTTTCTTGCACTGGAGTGTTGACTGTTTTCAGATGCAATCCGGTAAGCCTCTTTCATTCTCAGAGCCCATTTCTTAGCATAGCCCTGTGTTGTTTCAGTCTGACCTTTGGCTGACAGACCAAACATTAAATCTACTGGGAGACACGGGTGCCGTCCAAACATGAGGTAGTGGGGTGAGAAGCCTGTTGCCTCATGACTGGTGCAGTTGTATGCATGTACAACCAGGGGTAAGTGGTCTTTCCAGTTGCTCTTTTCTTTTTCTCCCAGGGTCCTCAACATTTGGAGCAGTGTTCTATTGAACCTCTCAGCTGGGTTTCCTTGGGGGTGGTATGGGGTTGTCCTCGAATGAGCAACTCCAGCTAGATGCCTCAGGGTCTTGAACAGGTCATTTTCGAACTCTCTGCCTTGGTCGTGGTGTAACCTGGCCGGGTAGCCGAATCTTGGAATGAAGTCATTATAGATTTTTTCAGCAGCTGTTCTGCCAGATTTATTTTTTGTTACGTAGACTTGAGCAAATCTGGTAAAATGGTCAATAACTACTAAAATGTACTCGTAGCCCCCTTTGCTAGTTTCCAGGTGCATATAGTCTATAGACACAAGCTCAAGTGGTGCAGATGAAGTGATGCTGCCCATTGGTGCTCTGACGTGTGTCACAGGTTTCTTTTGTTTGATACAGGGACACTTTCTGGTTACATAGGTTTCAATGTCGTTTTTCATGAAAGGCCAGTGGAAACGGTCTCGACCCAGGTGAATGACCCTCTCAGCCCCAACATGTCTCATGTCGTCATGGAGATGCTTTAGTACCAGGGGGTGGTATCGTGATGGTAAGACGAGCTGCTGCCGCTGACTGGCCGTCCGGTACAACAGTTGATTTTCCATGTGCAGTTTTCCCCACTCGTGCATGAGCTTTCTGAGTGTACCACTGGCTCTCTTCCTGTCCTCATTGGTCAATGCTGCCTTGGCCTCTTTAAGTTTGATAAGCTCACCGATTGCATGGTCCTCCCTTTGGGCATTGACTAGCTCACTGTGGTCAATGGTAAGGGGTGACACATTCACAGGTGACTGAGCATGAAGCCAGGTCCAATGCAGCAACATAAGCAACATCGTGCCTCTTTGCAGACTCACAACCATCCCATGTGGTTTGGATGGTTTCTCTTGTGAGTTCCTCAGTACACTCTCTGACGTAGGTGTCAATGTCAAGAGGGAGACGAGAGAGCGTGTCTGCGTCTATGTTCACTCTTCCTGGCCTGTATTTGACATCAAACCTAAGGTCTGCTAGCTCACCTACCCATCGGTGGCCCACAGCATTCAGCTTGGCAGTACTCATCATGTACAGTGGGGCAAAAAAGTATTTAGTCAGCCACCAATTGTGCAAGTTCTCCCACTTAAAAAGATGAGAGAGGCCTGCAATTTTCATCCTAGGTACACTTCAACTATGAGAGACAGAATGGGGGGAAAGAATCCAGGAAATCACATTGTAGGATTTTTAATGAATTAATTGGTTAATTCCTCGGTAAAATAAGTATTTGGTCACCTACAAACAAACAAGATTTCTGGCTCTCACAGACCTGTAACTTCTTCTTTAAGAGCCTCCTCTGTCCTCCACTCGTTAACTGTATTAATGGCACCTGTTTGAACTCGTTATCAGTATAAAAGACACCTGTCCACAACCTCAAACAGTCACACTCCAAACTCCACTATGGCCAAGACCAAAGAGCTGTCAAAGGACACCAGAAACAAAATTGTAGACCTGCACCAGACTGGGAAGACTGAATCTGCAATAGGTAAGCAGCTTGGTGTGAAGAAATCAACTGTGGGAGCAATTATTAGAAAATGGAAGACATACAAGACCACTGATAATCTCCCTCGATCTGGGGCTCCACGCAAGATCTCACCCCGTGGAGTCAAAATGATCACAAGAACGGTGAGCAAAAATCCCAGAACCACACGGGGGGACCTAGTCAATGACCTGCAGAGAGCTGGGACCAAAGTAACAAAGGCTACCATCAGTAACACACTACGCCGCCAGGGACTCACATCCTGCAGTGCCAGACGTGTCCCCCTGCTTAAGCCAGTACATGTCCAGGCCCGTCTGAAGTTTGCTAGAGAGCATTTAGATGATCCAGAAGAGGATTGGAAAATGTCATATGGTCAGATGAAACCAAAATAGAACTTTTTGGTAAAAACTCAACTAGACGTGTTTGGAGGAGAAAGAATGCTGAGTTGCATCCAAAGAACACCATACCTACTGTGAAACATGGGGGTGGAAACATCATGCTTTGGGGCTGTTTTTCTGCAAAGGGACCAGGACGACTGATCCGTGTAAAGGAAAGAATGAATGGGGCCATGTATCGTGAGATTTTGAGTGACAACCTCCTTCCATCAGCAAGGGCATTGAAGATGAAACGTGGCTGGGTCTTTCAGCATGACAATAATCCCAAACACACCGCCCGGGCAACGAAGGAGTGGCTTCGTAAGAAGCATTTCAAGGTCCTGGAGTGGCCTAGCCAGTCTCCAGATCTCAACCCCATAGAAAATCTTTGGAGGGAGTTGAAAGTCCGTGTTGCCCAGCGACAGCCCCAAAACATCACTGCTCTAGAGGAGATCTGCATGGAGGAATGGGCCAAAATACCAGCAACAGTGTGTGAAAACCTTGTGAAGACTTACAGAAAACGTTTGACCTCTGTCATTGCCAACAAAGGGTATATAACAAAGTGTTGAGATGAACTTTTGTTATTGACCAAATACTTATTTTCCACCATAATTTGCAAATAAATTCTTTAAAAATCAGACAATGTGATTTTCTCGATTTCTTTTTCTCATTTTGTCTCTCATAGTTGAGGTATACCTAGGATGAAAATGACAGGCCTCTCTCATCTTTTTAAGTGGGAGAACTTGCACAATTGGTGGCTGACTAAATACTTTTTTCCCCCACTGTATGTGAGGGGATTATTGTCTGTGTATACTGTGAAATGGGGTGCATAGAACAGGTAATCCCTACATTTCACACATATCGCCCACTTAAGAGCAAGACACTCCAGTTTCCCTGAGTGCATGTTGTAATTCTTCTCAGCGGGAGACAGAGTTCTTGAACCATAGGCGATGACTCTCAATTTTCCATCCTGTCGTTGATACAACACAGTGCCGAGTCCCTGCTGAGAGGCGTCAGTGTGGAGCACAAATGGCAGTTCGAAATCCGGATAGGCCAACACAGGTGGGTGTGAAAGCGTGTCAATCAGCTGTTCAAGGATCCTTTGGTGATCATCAGTCCACAGGACAGGTGTCCTTGAGGGCAGCTGAGCTCCTTTTCCAACCTTATGTTTCCCCTGTGTCACGGTAGAGTTTCCTTTAATTTTTAACAGATCATAAACTGGTTTTGCAATGCTTGAGAAGTTTTGAATATAGGCTCTATAGTAGCCCAGTAACTTCCGCACTTCTCCAACTGTGCTTGGCCTCTTCTCTTTTAGGGACATGATGGCATCAATGTCTTTTGGGTCAATCCTGACACCTCCTGCAGAGACCAGCCTCCCAACATACCTGACCTCTTTCTGGAACAGCTCACACTTTGTTGGTCGAAGCTTGACACCATGGGACTGCAAGGCTCTCAGGACTTGACGCACTCCCTCAACATGGCTAGTGAAGGAGTCGGAGTAGCAGAGGATGTCATCGAGGTAAGGGATACAGCAGTTGTCACGCAGAGAGTCCAACATTTCCTCCATGCTGCGCTGAAAAGCAGCAGGGGCGTTGGAGAGTCAAAAAGGTATCCTCACCCACTCATACAGCCCCCAAGGGGTGATGAACGCCGTCATGTGTCTGGATCCTTCAGCAATGTAGCCCTGGTGGTAGGCCTTGGTCTAAAATGCTTAACCAGCTTTGGCCTTTTAGGGTGTCGATGAGTTCCTGGATACGAGGCAATGGGTGACGGTCTGGTACTGTTTTCTGGTTTAACATTCTATAATCGATGCATAACCTTAGGGACCCATCCTTTTTCCTGGCACAGACAACAGGAGCTGAGTACGGAGATTTGGACTTAACTATCCACCCTTTTACAAGCAGGTCTTGGATGTACTGTTTAACCTCTTTATAAAGGGGCTTGGGCACTGCACTGTATGTGCGCTGAACTGGGATGTTGTCCTTTAAGTTGATGGACATTTGCAGGCTGGGAATGCAACCTATGTCCCCATCATCTTTAGCAAAGGCTGCCGATTCCTCGTGTAACATCTGTTCCACCTTCATCTGTTGCTCATCACTCAGGTGGCTGACATCCACAGGTGGGTGCCACAGTGCAGAAGTGGGTTTGTCACTGTTAGAGTGTGGTGATGTGGAAGAACTGGCTATATTTGCCTGGGCTTGATTGTCCATGCTGCTTGGGTTGTCTGTCTCTATCACTCTATCAATGGTTTCGATGTTGCCTAGAACAGTACAGCTGGGCAGAGTCACAGCACTTCTGGAATGGTTTGACACAGGCACCTTTACGAAAGGTCTCTCTGTCTGTTGGATCTCCATTAGTCCTTCTCCAACACTCAGCTGTGCCAGTGGTGTAGCTTCTAGATTGGGTTCGAAAAGCACAAGTGAGTCAGATTCACTAATATCTACTGGTACCCTGCACTTAATATAAGCTACCTGGCCAGGATAAATAGTGACTTCTTTCCTGCCTATCTTTACTGCAGCATTCTGTTGTTCCTGTTTTTGCTCAGTCTTTATGAAATGCACCATAGCTTCTGCCATTGCACTGTCAATCTCCAAAGCACCTGTAAGCAAGTTGACAAGGATAGATATCACTTTGGGTCTACTTTCATGACTCCTAAAGAGTTCCTGGATGACATTTAAAACCAACTATCGGTCTGTCTATTTTTATTCGACTCACTAGGAAAGGCACTCGAATAGATAAGTCTGGATCATCGTTTCCCTGCAGGTTTACTACCACTTCAATCCATCCTTCATAAGGTACTGCATCTCCTGTGACAGCCGTCACGTAGAGATCATCCTCCATGAGTTCACTGAGGGGTCTAATATCTTGTCCAGGTAAGTATCTGTCTTTCCAAGCACTGTCTATTATACTCACATTGGCCCCAGAGTCTAAAAGAGTGGTTATGGCGTAACCGTTCATGCTACATCTCAATAGCGACTTTCGACCAATTAGCGGAGCTATCTTTTTGATTGGGTGCTGTTCGTTATTTTTCTGCGTGTTGATAGGTGTATGACCAGTGCTTTGTCTTGCTGCTGCAACCTCCTGGGGGTGGGACTTTTCCTTTGGGTCGGTCAGTGGTCGTCCCGTTGCCCTGACCGGTGCCCGTTTCCCGCCTGCTTCTGTCTTTTCAAGCAGCCTATAGCACGATGACCCTCCTCCCCACAGAAAAAGCAGTGGCTACAGTTTGCTTGAGCCTGAGCTATGCATTGTGGGCACCCATACGGTCTCCTGGTCTTCTTCTCTGGTCTGGTTTTGTAGGAGCAACACTGGTGGGTGGTTTGATGTAGCCCCTCAGGCACTTGGGTTGTTGTTGATAGCTGTTTCAGTTTTTCCATTGCCTGTGTTAAAGCCTCAACCTGAACACTCAATCTCTGGATGACATTATCTTTACTTTTGATTTTAGTCTCTCCCACACTGCTGAGTATCTCTTCAGGTTCAGCGAGTATGCTGTGTGCTTGAGTTAACTTGCGGTTGGAACTGCGTCCCAGTCTGCGCTTTCTTTCACTTTCTTCCATCGTAGTCTTCATAACCTGCCTTAACAGAGCTTCATCAGACACAGTGGGGTCAGCAAGCAGTGGTTTCAGCTCCGGTCTGACATCCTCATGTCTCTCTCCCATGCCTTGATAGACTGCATTCAAAAACACACCCTGCAGTGTAGACGCATCATACTTAATAAGTGCATTTGCCTGCCTGGAGGTGAACATTATTTTTTTGTTTCAGTCCTATCATGCGGTATAGGAATTGCTGTGGAGCTTCATTTTCATGCTGTCTAGCACACATCAATTCCTGGAAGAGCTCTGTGCTGCCCTTCTCGCCAAGGTGGGACTGCAGGAAACTCTTCAGCTCGGTGACTGTAAAATCTTCCTTGTTTGTCAGCATGTCTTTAAAGTTTCCACCTTTTATTATGCGTAACACCCCTCTAATGATCTCGTCATCAGTGTGTTGCTCTCTGCAGCCTTCCTCAATCTGTTTACATAAGCTGTTAAAGCTAATGTCTGATGAAGTGTCAGTTATCTGCCCTCCATGAATCTTAAACTCCCTTCTATGCAGAAATGAAAGAGCTTTAAGGGAAATCATGCTCTCACGGGTGGGATTAGAGAGTCCTTCTGTAAATGTATGTGGTGAGTTAGGTGTATGCTGCTTACTGGGTTGGCTAGAGTGAGGTTGCGGTGTATCTGAACTAGGTGTGGTGACACCGTGTTGAAGTTTGTTTTGCACCTCCTCTAAGCCCCTTAACAGTTTCTGTATGTCTGTGTCATGAATTCCAGTCTCAGTTGGATTGTCTAATGGCTCAAGTTGTTGGTTAGCGTTAACAGTAGCAGATAACATCAGAGGTGACTTAACAGAAGTATCAATTTCACCCTCTTTGGAACACACTGTACCACTGCTACGGTTTGCAATAATCAAATCAACAGTATCTTGTAGACACAACAACATTGACATTCCCTCATCTTCTAGGTTTAGTAGAGTCATACTGTTCATATTCACAGCAATATACTCAACACAGCCCTCCTCGTCGTCCCTGTTTAGCTCTGATGAGTCAAGTCTTTCCACTGGATCGAGGTGTGTGGCAACTTCATACGCTTCATCTGCTGTTAGCTGGTGAAGTCTTTTCTTGATGGACCAGCTTAGTCTCTTCCTCTCGTTGTCAGCCATCCTGTGTGTTGTGGGCAACTGTGGCAAACAGTTCTGCACTCCTAGGCGTAGATCCCCTTCAACCTGGTCTCTCTACCTCTTGAGTCGCTAACTGGAAGCACCTTCACTCCGGCAACACGTCGTCAGTCCGGTCCTTTAGGTCCAATATCACTGGATCAGCATGTGGTTGTCTCAAACGATGCTGATCCCGGACGAGCCCCCAATAATCTGTAACAGGCCCCGCTATGCAGGGCGCGATGACAGATGATATTCCTGTAAAACAGGAGAAATTATGAGCAGAGAATTCCTTTTACTGCTCGTTTGGCGGGGCTTGCCAGAATTTATTAACAATTGGCACAAAACAAAACACAATTGTCCTTACCCTTTACTGCTCTCAATATAAACACATGTTCATGTCTTCAAAATATACTTGTATGTTTGAAGTATTCAAAATAAACACATTTGTGTATAACCAAGTGTCATTAACATCATGACTCCAAATAAGAATGTACTGCTTCAATACAGATATTGGTGCTGTATTCAAACACTGTTAATTACCTTTTCAGGCAAAGTATTATCATTGGTCTAATATATGCTAGCATTAGCATCAAGCAACACGCATTTATAATAATTAAATTATGACTGACCATAGGACACATAGACAATACAAAACACACCTAAAACACTTGTTAGCAATAAACAATTCACTTTCATCCGGGAGCGCGAGACCACTACATCTAAATAGCGACCGTCATTACACATACACACACAGCCACCACGAGGTAGTCTTCTACGCGGCATTAAACGGCATTAAACATAATAAACAATATCTAAACATCACTTCAAACTTAAGACATTGCGATGTATAACATTTGTAACAATCTGTACACATTACTCCCCTGTAAAACAGGAGAAATTATG
The DNA here is from genome assembly GCA_028583405.1 of Pogonophryne albipinna. NCBI lineage: Eukaryota > Metazoa > Chordata > Actinopteri > Perciformes > Artedidraconidae > Pogonophryne > Pogonophryne albipinna. Next base: position 33,607,452 of record CM053251.1, read on the forward strand.
AGCAGAGAATTCCTTTTACTGCTCGTTTGGCGGGTCTTGCCAGAATGGCAAGCTAATGACAGCTCCGTCATCACATCAGACATTTTACGGCAGAAGCGTAAATAATAACAAACCCCTTTACGGCAGTGTTACTCTGCCATCTACTGCCCCCTGCTGTCCATTGTTAAACAGGTAATATAAAATGATATTATATAGAAACATAAAATTGTGATCACACACTTTGTGTGGGTCACACTAGCTAGCCCACTCGCACTGCGTTTAGGTTGCTGTTAGAGATGGCAAATCCGGATCCTTTTATGGACTCGGAGTCTTCTGAGTCAGTCATTGAAGAGATCCGGATTATACGAGTCCTTTGAGTCATATGAGTCAGCATCACCAAGCGCGTAGAAATCCTACCGGTGAAACCGAAAAGTTGTTGCATTTCACGAGCATATTAAATTAACGTTACATTAACCTCAGTAAAATGACTTCCCAGTTCCCGCGGCTATGCTTGTGCATGATGAGTCTGGATCTGCTGGATCGGTTACGGCTGTGAGTCCCCACGACTCACGTGGTCAATTCCTTTGTCAATAAATCGCGACCCGAAATGTTTAACCACTCAAATCTACTCAACAAAATATTGTGCTGCAATATATACGCTTTTCAGCATATATTATTAATCAAAGTGAAGTACAGTGCATATATCCCTTCACAGAACTAAATAATGCTTTTAAATAAGGTTTAATGAGATGATGGAATCAAAGCTGAACTGTATAACATAAAAAGGCACACATGCTGAAAACCCAACCCCAGAAGGGTGGTTGTTTTATTTTATTTTTAGAAATACTAACATATAAACTACGCATTCTGGTACACTCTGAGAAGAAAATAAATAAATCTATTACTACCCGACATATTAATAATATTTGATGCCATTGTTTGTTTTTCACTTTGTTCTGACTCCACACAGAGAGAAGAGCAAAGAGGAGATAGTCTGTGTGACTTACTTTCAATTGTGGATAAGGGTAGATAGCTCCTGTGACCTGTCAATCATCAAACCGGGGGTCATATTTCATTATTTGTTCATTTTAAACTGACTATGTACCCAGGGATGTATAAAGAATAGTTCTACCACAAAGTTATTCTCCGTGGGGACTTCCAGCAACAATCTTGATTCTGATTGACCGAAGACTCGAAAAAACATCAGCAAAGATGTTTTATTGAGAAGATGATCACTATGTGACCGTTTAAGGTCTCCGGTACTTCCAGTCCAATGCCTACTGCATGCCCAGTGTTAGAAAATTGGGCCTTCAAAATAAAAGCTTGACTTTTTTCCCCAAAAAACATATCTGCGAAACGGGTGAAAATCGGGCGAAACTTGAAACGGGTCGCGACACACTAGTTCAGGGCTTCTCAAACTCCGGACCAAGGTCCGGATCCGGACCGAACTGCAAATCAATCCGGACCGAACCCTGTGTCCCATTATAAAAAAAATAAAAAGAATTCTGATTCTGATGTAAATTAAAGTGGACCTATCATGCTATATTGGAAAAATATATTGTAGGGCCATACCTATACAAAACATGTTTGTGAAGTTTTTTGCTTAAAATACCAAAGAAGTTCACCCATTGTAGCCATGCCTCATACTGCTCATACCCCTCTTTTGCAGCCCTGTTAGAGAAACGCGGATTTTGGGTCCTTAGCTTGAAAAAAATAAAAGAGGAGGAGGCGGAGCTAATGCCTGATCAGAATTCTACCGGAGATAAAGTTAAATTCTGCTGTGATAAAACGCCATCCTGTTCTAAACTACATCAAGGATTATTTCTGAAACAGTATGGAGCTCAAATATTTTTCTCTTGCGGGTTTATCACAAGGTGAGTTCCTTTTTTTATTTCCTGCTTTTTAAACACATGTGAAGAGTTTGGTTCCAAAACGCGATAAACGCCACTTTTGAAAAAAATTAGTTCCCGCCGAAATCAGTATTGTATTTCGTCGGTATTGAAAAGTCAACATTCAATTTTACGCAAAACGCGATATCCGCCGTGTTATTCTGTCCTGTTTTCTCACTTTCTTTCCAAACAGCGACAAACGCCAGTCTCCCTTCTCTACAGAATGCGATACATCCGCTCAACCAATCACAGCGCACCATTCCACGCACCTCAACCAATCACAGAGCATTCCACGCAGTGTAAACAATAATGGCGGCACCCTGAATGTACCGGCTTTCGTCATTATCTACTTCAACAAACAATAAAAACATGAATAATTTTGACGGCATTGATGAACCTGTGGTGGTTTCTGCGGTGGGGAAGAAACGCAAGCCATCGAAATGTAATCATGTACGTGAGGAGATTAAGAAAATGAGACACTAGGGAGGAGGAAAAATGCCGGCTGTCGCTTGTTATCATTCTCATACAAAAGCAAACTTCTGTCACGCAGACACATTGACCCCAGGGGATCTATTAAAAAACTTTTAGTGTTTTTACTCTGGATCTACTCAAATCGAGCAGGATCAAGTCCTTTTGCAGCTGATCACTGTCAAAAAAGTTCAGCGGAGACATCCAAAGGTTGTCAACAGCGATATGCAGAAGGATAGGGAGGTCACTAATGAATATCATTTGCTGACCGAAGATCATCCCACAAATTCCTGTCTGCAAGGCCACCTTTTGCAGCGTTTTGGGTGAGTTTAATTTTGATTTACGAATTATATTATTCATACAGGACTGCCTGCTCTTAAAACGTGTGGATCATTAAACGACGATATGTTGATGTGATAAGATGGACTACACAGGCTAGATAATGACAGCTTAATTCACAACAAGCACATCACTGGCTTTTCAATGCAGCCTGATGTGTAGCCTAGGTTATATCATGAAGTGAACAAGGCACAATTAAGCTTTTCTGTTGAATCTTTAATGTTTAAGTTTCTTGCTATATTTTCGTTTGTTTTCATGTTAAAATGTAGCCTACTTAAGGAATTAGTATCACTTAGCCTATAGCTGTCTGATGTATTGCTTGGGCACAAATGTCCTAGCCTAGTTGGCTGGTCATCTGCCATTGTTATTTGATAAATATGCCTACTGCAAGATGAATTAATGTAGAAAAGTAGGCAGTAGCCTAAGTAGGTACTTACACACACAATAAATAGGCTACATAAATAGGACTATCAGGCTATAGGTTTGCATTTAAAATGTATGAATAACTGCTATTTAGTTGTCTGATGCACTGCTTAATCACAAATGCCCTTCTTGGCCATGTCATCTGTCATTGTGAATGGATACTGTGAATTAATAAATGAAGCAATGAATGAAGCAATGGATGACTTAATTAATTAATAGATAGATAGATAGATAGATAAATAAATATATAGATGATTACATAAATACATACATACACACATACATACTACAAACACACCTACATACAAACAAAATGTCATTTTTCTGTCATTGCAGGTATTGGCAAGGATCGTGTGTCTCGAGTGGCAAGGTATTATGCACTCAACGCTACAGCCAGACCAGAACTCAGGGGTGGTGCTCGTAAGGTGGCAGAAAATGATGCCAAGAAGCAGCATGTGATGGATCACATCAAAACGTTTACATGTAAGGCTAGCCATTATGGAAGAAGGGGAGCACCTGGCCGGAAATACCTACCCTGTGACCTCAGTGTGAAAAGAATACACAAGCTATTCGACCAACAAAACCATGATGTAGTCAGCTACTCCCTGTATTACACTGTTTTTCGACAGCACTTCAACCTTGGATTCGGGCATCCTGCCACAGATGCCTGTTCTTCATGTGCCAGGTTTCAACTGAGAGTCAAGGACCCCAGCTTGACTGAAGAAGAGAAACGCAGTGAGTCTGCATCATACATCCTACACAGGAGACGAGCACGGGTGTTCTATGATTTGCTGGGGCAGGTAGATCATGATGCAGTGACCCTTTGCTTTGACATGATGCAGAATTTGGTACTCCCTAAAACCGCCATAGGGCAGGCATACTATTCCAGACAGCTCTACATGTATCTCTTTGGTGTCGTTATTCACCATGGGACGGGAAGTAAGCAAGCTGTGGATGATGTTCATCTGTACACATGGATGGAGCATGAGAATAGAAAAGGTAGCAATATGACTGCTTCAGCTCTGGACCACTGTTTACGTCAACAGTTGAGTGGTGCTCTTCACCACGCTCAGAGGCTGCGATTGTTCAGCGATTCTTGTTTTGGTCAGAACAAAAATATTAACCTGCTGTCCATGCTGTTTTCCTTTATGAAGGAGGCCTTTCCAAGAATCAGTGCTGAGTATGTGTTTCCACAGTTTTCTGCCCGTGGATCGTGTGTTTGGGAGGATTGAGCAACAGGTTCGAAAGAAGGACACCATTCTTATGCCAGAGGAATACTACCAGATTTTGCGCAGTCATGGCAATGTACACGTCTATGGTCAAGACTGGGAGGCTTATGATTTCAAGACAGAAACACAGGCTTTTGTAAAGTCACAGAAGTCATTTAAGCTAAGTGAAGCAAGAATGCTGGAATTCAGGAAGGAGAAACTAGGATTCAAGGCTGTGTATAGCGGTAAATACTGCTACCACAGAGGAAAGAAGTGGGCAAACTTCAAGCCAAGTCAGCTTCCCAAAGAAAGCACAGTGAACGAAGCAAAAAGGAAGGATGTCCTGAACTTGCTCTCTGAAATTGGTGTGAGTGACAATGTGCGTGCCTATGATGATGCACTCTCAGTCACAGATGAATGAGGTTGACTGTGACAGTCATGAAGAGTAGCTGCCCATTGTGCCAGCCTTCTGAGAGTGGCCATTCCACTCTTAATGAATGATAAGTTATTGAATGTTTTACACAGAAATATAGTTATATTAATTAAATGGATTTATAGTATGCACAAGACTTGTGCAAATCAGTTTTCAATCTTCTTTACAGTTCTTTACACAGATATAGTTATATGAATGCAATGGATTTATAGTATGCACAAGACAATCGTACAACGTACAGCACTAATATGAATGTAACATGGCAAAGATGAATGTGATTTTGGAATTTCTGTGGTCTAATGTGATATTGTTGTTCTTGTTCATGATACATTTTCCTCACATGTAATGTTTTATTGTTGTAATGAATGTTAACAAGATGACCCGTTAAATACATTTTGGGAGCGATGATTGATGTATTTTTGGCCCAGTGCCCATATATAAGTTTAGTATTGACCAAGTTCAGAGGTTTTCATATGTATCAACTTACTTACTGTTATGTATGTTTGCACAGTTTCAATATGAAAAATAAAATGGATCTATTGCATTTTGGAGGGAAAAAAACGTGTCATGGATTTATTGCATTTTGGGGAAAAAATGATCAGTTTTGAAAATAAATCTTTGAAAATCAAATTCTGGATTTTAATTTGTAATGTTATTATAACCTCAAGATGCTATGTGAAAGTTTGAAACAGAAAATAGTGGTTTTCACTTGCCACTTTTCTTGGTAAAGAAAATACATTTTTACTCAAATTAATCAACATGGATTTATAGCGTTTTGGAACCAACCTCTTCATGTGCTCTACATTACGTCCAAAACACGTCAGGCATTGTTTCTGATAGCAATTTTCTGTGGGTCCGCTGCCGATTTGACGTCAGATCGGCAGCAAATCTGTATCCGCTCGTTGTACCCCTGTTTCTCAAAAATGTGGGTACGGAGGAAAAGAGAGAGGGTTTTATTTTCTGACGCTGCGTGAGTTCCCCGACGCACCTTGGACACATTTATGTATAAAAGACATCACAAAGTGCATTTTGTATGATAGGTCCCCTTTAATGTATATTTTCTTGTGTCTGACACGTTGTGAGAATGAACGTGCATATATATTTACTTGTGTGCGTGAGCGTGACACGCATTGCAGACCGCAAGTTAACCGCAAGTTTACCTTGACTTTCTAATGCTTCTAATGCCATTTTTGCCGAGGTTCAAGGCATTGGCAACAGACAAACAGTGCCATTTCTCCCACTAGTTCAAGCCATCATGTATGTATGTATTGAATGTGTGTGTGTATACAGGGGCGCCGTTTACCGACAGGCAAGTGCTTGGACCAGAAGGGGGCCCCCAAATAAGGTAGATTAATCCAATCCAACTTTATTTATATAGCATTTTAAAACCTCCAGACCAAAGTGCTGTCCAGAGAGATACATACACATTTAAATACATACAGCCCATAACTTGAGAATGATCACTCTCTTTCTCTTTTTTCTCGGCTGTCCTACATCACCAAATAGTCAGACAATTATTTAAAAAAATGAATTATAGTCCTGTAAACTTAGCTTTAGTTTAGACGGAAACTGTACTTTTTGGTGATAGGAACATAGGACTCCCATCACTTTTCTCTCATTATCAGAAAAACAGAAATCCCTAAAGAATATGCTATTACTGAATTGTCTAGGGTGCTATTGAACACTAACCAGTAGTTGTATGGAAATATCTGGTACAGTTCTATTTCAAATGAGATTTATTTAGACTTATACAGATGTAGCACCTCATTTCGGACAGTTTGAAACGCGAGGACCGTGATTGGTACGTGATCTGCCCTCGCTCAAGGGAAAACCTCCAGCTTGACTTGAGACCGCCCCTGTGATAAATAAATGTAATTATAATGAAGCCAGCTGCAATGGATCATTGATCCACCAGGGGGTGCAGTGGGGTTCCACACTGGAGCTCATGTGAAATAAAGTCAGATACAGTACGCTGGATGTACAGCGGAACTTTGTTAAGATCCATATGTCACGGATATCATACTCTGTGCTAAATAAGAGACATGTAATCATTTACAAAACATCACCATGTTGTTATTTAACAAAATAATGTTGTTTAGTCAACAAAAAAAAAACGGGAGGAAATGCAGCTCGGCTCTCGATTTTTAATCCTAATTTAATCATCATCTTCACCACGATTATTTATGTCGCCGAATTGACATGAAATCACTGACACATATGAATATACTGTATTCAACTTCATTAAAACGTTATTAACGTGCCTAAACTCAGTAATTCACTAAAAATATTTATATTTTAATGGAGCCTCGTCGGCAGATCAGGATCCCGACGCGTAGCGGAGGGATCTTGATCAGCATGAAGGGTGTTATTTTCCCCATAAGGAACAAGTCGCTGAAAATTATCCCGCTTATTACAATGCCACATTCTCAACAAAGTAACGACATGACTCCCAATATTAATTGAAATGCTCTTATGGATTTAGAAAACATTTTTATTGATTTAAAAAATAGTTGTATTGATTTAAATTGACATGCATCCGCTAAGAAAAATAGTCCGTTGTTACCGTTTTTTAAACAGTCTGAATGAAACGGCAGCTCTCAGCTGTGTATTTACACAACTAATGGCCCATCAACCACAGCTCTCTCCCCCCCTCCCCCCCTGATCTTTCTTCTCCAGCAGCTAAATTAACTGTAGGTTTAAACGCAGACTTTTGTTCCTCCATGTTTCGTTGTTATTGTTTCACTGAGCGGACCCGCAATTTTTTTTCAAACGCTCCCTTTTTTGGTCCATCTGCGGCGGTAATAGGTTTTGTGCGCTGTGATGATTCGGCTGTTCCTTTAGTAATGAATATTAAATGTTGTGAGGAAATCTTTCCACCAATAATTCCAATTAGTAATCCAAAATGTATTCACTTCAGGTTTACGAAAGTAACTGTAAGAGACTTTAATATTTTATTGAAAAAAAGTTACATTGCACACACACAACACACATCACACAAATTGACCCGATTGGCGGTTCTAGTGTTAAATAAACTCACTAATTAATTAAACCAGTTCAATACGCATTATTCTTATTCTTATCATTCTTTATGAGCGCAGAAATAGTCTTAAAATCAGACCTGTTTTTTTAAATTAAATCTGACTGCAGGCAGTTAGCTCTGATCACCTATGATAAATGCGCCACACCTAATCGCTGGCCATTCAGCCACAGAGCTCCCTCTATACAAATCAAACTGCAGACGGTGTGAAAGCACCTATTGTTTTAAAAAATGGTCGGAATGTGACCTGTGAGCCTTCTGAATTACCGTGGGACAGCACATTCTAAACTAAAATGTTCAATCAATAAAGTAACATCTTATCTTAATAATATCTTCATATTAATAATAATAATAAAGAGGAAATCAACACACTGCAATTCAAAGTGCTTTACAAAAAATGAAAGACATTAAGAAAATGACATTTAAAATCAGTCATTAAAAAGAAAAGATAATAAAATAACATTAAAAGAAAAAGTACATGGATAAAAGTTACAGTGCAGTTTAAGATGTGAATAGTTCAATTAAAAGCAGTGACAAAAAGACAAGTCTTCAGCCTGGATTTAAAAGTAGTCAGAGTTGCAGCGGACCTGCAGGTTTCTGGGAGTTTGTTCCAGATATTTGGAGCATAATAACTGAACACTGCTTTACCATGTTTAGTTCTGACTCTGGGGACAGAAAGCTGACCAGTCCCTGAAGACCTGAGAGATCTGGATGGTTCATAATTTAGCAGGAGGTCAGAAATGTATTTTGGGCCTAAACCATTCAGTGCTTTATAAACCAGCAGCAGTATTTTGAAATCTATTCTTTGACACACAGGAAGCCAGTGCAAAGACTTCAGAACAGGAGTGATGTGATCCACTTTCTTAGTGTTAGTGAGGACTCGAGCAGCGGCGTTCTGAATCAGTTGCAGCTTTTTAATAGATTGTTTAGGGAGACCTGTGAAGACACCATTGCAGTAGTCGAGTCTACTGAAGATAAAAGCTTAAAATCAGACCTGTTTTTTAAATGAAATCTGACGGCAGGCAGTTAGCTCTGATCACCTAATGATAAATGCGCCACACCTAATCGCCGGCCAATCAGCCACAGAGCTCCCTCTATAAAAATCAATCTGTAGACGGTGGGAAAGCACCTACAGTATTTTTTTAAATAATGGTCGGAATGTGACCTGTGAGCCTTCTGAATTACCGTGGGACAGCACATTCTAAACTAAAATATTCAATCAATAAAGTAACATCTTATCTTATCTTAATAATATCTTCATATTAATAATAATAATAAATCATACAGTATGTGTCCGAAAGGGAGCAGGAGGAAGCAAACACAAAAATATACAAAAAATATACTGCATATTAAAGCAAACGATTGTAAAGGTAAAAGTATGAGCATAACAAATAAAGAAGTGTAATGTAAACATTTACATTATTATTATGATTATTTAATATATAAAGACTATATATTATTGAATTACAAGATTAGATATACTTTATTTGATCTAAAATATTGATGTGTTCAAATGCTCTTCAAAACACAACTGAAAGTGCTTGAAAAGTTGTCTTTCTGTATTTGTGAATGAAGCGCCATCTCCTGGTTAAAACCTGAAATTGAAAATCTGGCAACGCCCTCTTGGAAAATAGTGGGAGGGCTTAACATTCCACGATACTGGTTTTAGGCAGGTCGTAGGCAGGAAGCTGTCAGCTGGAGTCCGAAATGAGGTGCTACATCTGTAGGCCTACCTCTTCTCTGATACTGTCAAGTTCCGAATGGGGGATAAGTGGCATAATAGCCTATAAGTTAAGAATGCTCACTCTGATGGTCATCATATTTGGAGAGGGAAATACCAGGTGGCTGAATTACATCACCAAATAGTCAGAATAAGAGTAACCCAATACAATTAAGTGTATTAGTTCTAAATTGCAAGCCTCTAAAACATAGTTGTTTTTTTACATAGTACATAGTACAGGTTTTATTGTGACTGGAACCTTAATTCAAAGTACAGTATACAAATCATTAAAGAGCATCTTGCAGGTTTTTTTTTCTACATTTATGCTTAAACTTGCTTGAAAATTACAATTAAAAAAGTGAATGTAGGATTTGATATGTTTTACGAGACATAAGGGCATGAATTCAGAGGGAAAGGAGCAATTTTGAGCTCTGCGCTTAAAAACGGCTTTTTTTTAAGGTCATACGTCAAACGCGTCATATTACATCACAAAGGGTAAACATCTCCGCTCTCTGACCGCGGGTATAGTTAGTAGTTGCGTTGAGTTGAGCGGTTGTGTTTTAGTGAGCTGGTATTTTTCGGTAGTTTTACATTATATTTCACCATTTGTAATCATGGTGCAGTATTGTGTTTGTGCAGGTTGCACAAATACCAGCCTGTCAGGACATGGAGTCCACACTTTCCCTAACAGGAAAAGAAAGCTAGCTAGCTTTCGGTCCTGGGTTCGTTTTGTGCAGACAAAGAGACTGAACTTCAATGCTGCGTCTGTGACGAAAAACACGGTCGTTTGTGGCGCTCATTTTCGACCGGAGGATTATGAGTCAAGTGATGTGAGGGAGTGCAGTATGGGATATCGAAGCCAGGACCGTGTGAGGCAGATAGCTAGTGCGGTTCCGTCAATACACACAGCTCCGGCAGCAGCAGCAGCCGGAAGCGGCGGGAGTGAGAGCGCGGGAGCGTCGGTCAGAGATTCAGCAAAACGAAAACGTGAACTGTGCACCGTAAGTATTGTTTTTCTAACGTTTGCTAACTTCCAAATTAGTCAGTATAATGATTTCAATAATGACAAGCAACGTGTGTTTAGTATTTATTGTTGTAAGTTAATGTTGCTAGCTTGTTAAACCCACTTGCTAAGTCATAATGGATAATGTTAGCTAGAATTGGCGTGGGGACTTTATTTGCATAGCTAATGGCGCAGTTGCTATTTATTTTTGTGTGTAGTCATCAGTGGCGGCGCTAGGGGGTGGCTACTTGGGCTCAAGCCCCGGATGTTTTCTGAAAAGCCCCGGATGTTTCACTTAAAAAAAAAAAAAAATCATTTTTTTAAAAAACGTCTTGGAAGTAATGTGCAGTACCGGAGTCCACCAGAGAGGCAGCCGCTGCGGGACATTAGCCTGTGTGCTGCGCAGCCTGCCCTGAAAAATAAGTGATCAGTCCTAGTGCCTGACAAGTTTTAAGCTAATAGCCTATACAGTTATGGATATTAGAAAGTTATTGTCATCGAAGCAGGCGCCACAAGCTGCAGCAGCAGCAGTATCAGCAGCTGACAACAATGTCATCACCAGCAGTCAATAAATGGATGATGTTTCAGGTTTGTGAATCTAATGGTGATATCTGCACTCTGGCTGATTGAGTAAGAAGTGAAAAAGAGTGATGTAACGTTAATGTTATAGCTAGTAAACATGGAGTAACCACACTAAGTATACCCTTATATGTTAGTATGTATACAGAACATGACTAAAAATTATCCTAAGATGTAACGTTAACCCTTCATACCTCAGTTCATACCTCATACACTACTTTTAAGACACTAAAATAACGTATTCCAATTTTTATTTTGTTTTCGCGCGTGGAATTATACCGGCTCTCGTTTCAGTACACATAACAACGGAACTGCCAGACAACCCTCTGAATCAGACTCCGATTGGCTGTGACTGCATCCACTCAGAGTGTCCGATTCAGAAACGTGACTCTTACACTCTTTACGTCACAAACAAAGATGGTGGATGAGAATAGATCTATAAAACGATAAGCAATGCGCCAGAATCAAGGTGAGACTATCCGCATCCTTTAAAACTCTACGCACATTCGTTTCACCTTAATAATTAAATGACTATTTGAGTGAGTTAAGGCATTAGTTTGCTTCATTAAAGGGTGTTAATGAGTGTTCTCCAGTGCCTTTTGTCCGCTTTAAGGTGTTATTAAGGTAGGGTTAATGTTGCTCTCAAAGTGCACCAGATTGATGCTTTCAACTTCAATATTTAAAAAAAAATCTTCGCGGGGGAGCATGCCCCCGGACCTCCCAAGAGGAGGCGACGACCCCCCCTAAAGAATGTTCGGTCCACCCCCCACTTATAACAAATAGCACTGTACCCCTGCACCTCCCCCCAACAACTCCTGGGCTAAGCACCGGATCTCCTACAATCCTAAATCCGTCACTGTTAGTCATGTGTTTCATGTGTGTGTTTTCAAAACTTTGGGAGACAACAGTACTGCAGATTCACCTTCAGCCAGTGATGCTGGGCTTATAGACCCAGAGCAAGAGGTCGTCTCTCCACTGGTTCCTCAGCCAACATCTGTGCTTCACTGCGGCTCACAGTGTAACCTCAGACCTTTCCATCGTTCATCAGGTAAATGTAACACAGAAGTAGCGCGCCCATTTTACATCAAAACGCGGTAAAGACTCGGCATAGTTTTTGTACATGTTAAAAACATATTAGAAAAACATCTCAGTATGATGCAGGCTGTTACAACTCCAAGACTTGCTATGACCTCAATAATTAACATATAAATGAATTAAAACATCTCAGCCCGAATGTCAACAAAACCTGAACATAAGCTTTGTAAAGGTAGATTGTATGGCAGGGTTGTTGTTTATGGCAGGCACAATTATATAATATATATCTTTTTATCCTAGCTGTCCAGGTACAGCCCAGGATGGTCAGTGTGGGGTGTCAGACAGAATCTCCACTGCCCAGTCCTGCACACAGTGATGATGAGTCATCTTCTGTAACCATGGACCACCCTGGGGATATGCCATGGAGCCCAGAGGAGGAAATGATGAGCGAGTCGTCTGACGAGGAACCATCAAAAGAGCCACTGAAGCGAACTAATGTTGATCTCAAGTAAGGCTTCTTTTAATTTTAGATGATGTGTTTTACCAAATTGTGTCAGTCAGAAATAACAAGTGTTTGTTTGTTTTTTTCAGTGCTGCTGACCAAGTTCATTGTGTGCCAAAGCCAGCTGATATCCTTGTTCACCATTTGCCCTTCCTGTTGTGGGGAAACCCAGGGTAATGTGGAGCAGCAAGAGGGAACATATATAAAGATAAAACAAGCAAGAGGATATGTGTGAATTCCACTGATGTAAAAATAAAGGTTGTATCATAACCTGTATGTAAATGTTTGTTTTATTTTATTTTTATGTTTGATCAATTCACTGTGTCTATACTTCATTAGTTTTATGGTATAATTGATTTTTGACTGACTAAGAGTTGTACTGGCAATGTTCTGCTTTTCACATCTCTTAGGTATGTGCAGCATGTGGGTATGAGCGTTTTTGGCAGAACCAGCCACTGCTGTACAGAAACATGCCAGCCTGCAACCTGTTACTGAGTGGGGCCATCCACTTCTCAGGTTGCATGGCTACCCAGACAATACGGATGTTGAAACTGTTAGGGCTTCAGTGCATCAGTGTCGGCACCTTCTTCCGCCATCAACGCCTGTACACAATCCCTACTATCGTGCAGGCCTGGCAAAATGAGCAGGCTGGGATCATCCGAGAACTGAAGGAGATGGGGGGTGGGCTAATCCTCTCTGGTGACTGCAGGTAGAACACTTCAGCTTGTATTATTGATATCAAAAAGAGGTCAAAACAATATTTAAATTACATTCATTTAGCTTTATCCAAAGCAACTTACAATAACTGCATTGCATTGTTTTTTGGGCTTTAACGTCTGAATTAAACTATTTTTGACACTCATAGGTCAGACTCTCCTGGCCATTGTGCCAAATATGGCACCTACTCCTTGATCGTGGACAGAATAAACAAGGTTTTGGATCTTCAACTTGTCCAGGTAAGTTAACGTTATCAGTCACACAAATCAGATGTGCTTTCGTCTGATGTGACACGGTTAGTGATTTGACTGCATAATGTTGTTTTACAGAGCTCAGAGGTCCCAAGCAGCACCTGGTGTGAACTAGAGGGTCTGAAACGCAGCATTGACTTCCTTAAGGAGCAACACATGCAAGTTTCAGCCCTTATTACGGACCGAAATCGCCAGGTAAAGACACACAAGAACGAACAGACATATGTAAACACAAAGATTCTTGGCGCACCATATTAACAGCAAAAACTACATTTTCTTACTAGTTAGCAGAGGTGGGACCAAGTCATTGTTTTGCAAGTCCGAGTCAAGTCTCAAGTCTTTGCGCTCAAGTCCGAGTCAAGTCTCAAGTCTTTGCGCTCAAGTCCGAGTCAAGTCTCAAGTCAGGATGGGCAAGTTCAAGTCAAGTCCAAGTCCTAAACTTTGACAAAACGAGTCATAAACAAGTCATTATGTGCTTTTCATCAAATGTAATGACATCGATTAACAGAATAATACTTAATAATCAAACTGCTCTTTATTAGTCACATTAATCATTTAATAATCAATTTTCTCTCTGCTGGTAAAGTAACATGTTTTTTTCTATTTTAAGAGGGAACAGTAAGGTCAGGCTATCGTGACGGTTTGATTCAGAAGGAGTTTAATGGATAAGATCCCTGATGTTGAGGTAACCAGAATGTTTATTTCCACTGTGTACAACATGTTATAAGGGACCCACAATCTATCTTTATGCAAGGGATAATGTGCAGCGAGGCGGTCTCTATGGGGAAAAGAACACCTGAATCTAGATCCCTCTGAAGGTGGTACTTTGAGTATATTTTTATGCTAATACTTTTCTACTTTTACTTGCAGGACTTTTTCTTGTACAGGGTTCCTGCAGGTTTCGCCAACTCAAATGTAAGACTTTTTAACACCTTTTTAAGACCACGTTGAATAGAATTGAAGACCTATTTCACGGCAATAAAGTATGAAGGAAAATGTATATGAAAGAAGAAATACGTCCCATAATCACTTACAAAGTAAATGTATTCATGTTCAACATAAGAACAATGACTGAACATAACAGCATAACAGTACAGAACTGTGTTAGCGTGTTAGACAAAAAGTGTGTCTGTGTGTGTGTCTGTGTGTGCTTGAGTGTGTGTGTGTGTTAGGGCTGTGCAAGTAATCATATTTTAATCGCAATTACGATTTTGGCCTGCCACAATTACGAAAACAACATAATCGAAAAAAACGATTATTTTGCTTTGCTAGGTTGTGACAGTGCACTACAACATATTTGATCTAATTATTTTTTTACTAATGTATCATTTATTTAATAAATTTTTGTATTGGTTTTTCAGTTGAATTATACGTTCAGGGTAATCAACAGTTAAAAAGATACTGTTCAAATTATTATTTGTTTTAAAGTTCAATAAATGGATGTTTTCAAAGTCAATGAATAATCGTATTTAATAATCATGATATTAATTATTGACCAACATAATCTTGATTATTGCCATAATCGAGCAGCCCTAGTGTGTGTGTGTGTGTGTGTGTGTCTGAGTGTGTGTGTGTGTGTGTGTGTGTGTGTGTGTGTGTGTGTGTGTGTGTGTGTGTGTGTGTGTGTGTGTGTGTGTGTGTGTCTGAGTGTCTGAGAGAGAGAGTGACAAGAGCTATATTCAGAGCTCTGCTGCCTTGGCTACACTATTTCATTGTTGCTGTTGTATGATTGGTGTTTAGCTACGGTATTTAGCGTCTACAGCACCTCCGCTTTTAGGGTTGACGTAGACCCAAACTTCGCCCGGAGGTCCCCCGGTGTTGTTGCGGGAGCTGCTGCACTAGCTAACGCTCCACTAGCTGCTGCTCCACTAGCTAACGCTACATTAGCAAAACAAACGCTAATTTCTTTTACAAAAGGTGCAGCGGGCTTCAAACACGTTCTCTCCACTGGTTTCAACCAAGCACTAAATTAGATGTTTTCCAACCAAATACAGTTGAACTTACATTTCCCCATATTCATTTGTAGGCTAAATAGATTCGAAGATAGGCTAAGGCTACATGAGCTGAAGCTTGGTTGCTAGGTTACTAGCTGGGTGTTTTCCAATAAGGGGCCGGGGGAAACAAAGTTAGTGATTACTGGTTCCATGTTGATTTAATTCAATACAAATTGTTGGGGGGAACTGAAAGGCTATTACCATACTGGTTACTTTGCAGCCCGGACATTTCCCCCAAAACACATTTAGACGCTATCGCAACACAGAAGTACCTTTCAAATCCGATAATTTTTAAGACCTTCTAAATCATATTTAAGACCTTTTTAAGGCCTTAAATTCAGATTATCCAATTTAAGACTTTTTAAGACTTGTTAAGACCCCGTGGGAACCCTGATTGTAACTTTTTTAATTGTCTGAACTTCTCCCACCTCTGACAATAAATCCTGAGTTGTTACCAAAAAAAAAACCTGCTCTGAAGGTTATTTTCATTTTACAAATCCTGCACTCAGCTTTGCTTTCTCCAATATCATTGAAAAGCAGCCAGATGCTGCTTATTTTTTTGGTTTTCGCTCATTTCTTGACTTTTTCCGACGCGCTTGCATTTAAATCCGGCTCCCCGTCTTCCCGTCGCTCTGTGCAGCTGGCCTGTACCACTACACATGCTGTGCCCCCCACCCTTCTTTCACATAATGGTATGATCCTAGTGTGTCCTCGCATATGATTGGCCGCATGGCCCAGCTAAATAAAGACCCGCCCCTGCCTGCAAGAATTCTCAGCAAGAGTAGGAGCGGCTGAAGATGCTGCTTTCCCCAACGGGAGTCTGCTCTTCTAACGGCAGCTCGCGATCGGCGTGTTGGAGACCTCTGAATTAAAGTATCAAGTCACCTCAAGTCAGAAGGCTCAAGTCCAAGTCAAGTCCCGAGTCATTGGTGTTCAAGTCCAAGTCGAGTCGCAAGTGTTTTGTGATGTTGTCAAGTCGAGTCTCAAGTCATCAAATTTGTGACTCGATTCTGACTCGAGTCCAAGTCATGTGACTCGAGTCCACACCTCTGCTAGTTAGTAAGTAACGGCCCGTCCACACAGCGGCGTGCGTTGACGCTTGCCGGCGGGCGTGTCTGACACTCGACCAACAACCAATGACATGAATCTCCCGCCCCAGACACACAAGCACGCGGTTTGATTGGCCAGAGCTTGTACTGGCATATGATTCGATTGGCTGACGCCTCCGTCGAGGCGTCAAAAGTTGAACATTGCTCAACTTTTGAAGCGAGCAACGCCAGCAACGCTCCACGTCGCTTCCCAAAATGCAGTTCGGCTAAAACTGACGTCACCCCATTCAAAGTGAATGGGCAGAAGCGTTGGAAGCTTCAACGCACGCCGCTGTGTGGACGGGCCGTAATTAAGGTGTTGTGTTTCACTCTTTAGGTTGCCAAGTGGGTGCGGGAGGAGTTGTGTCCAGGAGGAACGAGTCATTTCTTTGATATCTGGCATATTGGTAAAAGTATGTATCTTGATGTTGGTAGGTTTGATTAGGCTGAAATTTGTTTATAATTACATTTTCTTTTTTAACATTTTGTTTCTGTTGTGAAACAGGTCTAGGGAAAGCTTTGGATGCTGCTGCAAAGGAGAGGGAGTGCGAGGACCTGAAGCTGTGGAGGCCAGCCATCATCAATCACCTGTACTGGACAGCAGCTTCCACTCCTGATGGAGATCCAGATGTGATGGAAGCCAAGTGGCAAAGTATGGTGAATCATGTTCAGGACATCCATGAACACGGCACTCCTGCATTTCCCTGCTGTGCACATCCACCTCTGGAGGGAGAAGCAAGGGACAAGGAGTGGCTGGAACCAGGTAACGTACTCTGTACACTGTGTTGCTGAAACATCTTAGTCGTCCAAGTGCTTGTTGGGGCTTCGTTTATTTTGGTTCCAGAGCCCTCCATCAATATATAACCCAAAGTGTGCTAACACATTAACAAGGCGTTATATAAATAACACCTGATAGTATCACACAATCGTGCTTTATCAGTGTAGGTAATACATGCATATGTAGACAATTCTAGTAACATCAGAACAAAATATGTGTTTGTACAGGAACCACTGCAGCCATTAAACTGGAGAGGGTGACTTCAAGAACAGCATTGGTAAAGGATGTCCGGAAGTTGTCTCCACAGCATCAGACCTATTCCCTGGAGGCATTTCACTCCCTCATCCTCCACTTTGCACCAAAGCACACTGGGTTCTCCTTCCTTGGGATGTACAGCAGGTAAATATGATGTGATGGTGAAAGAATGTGTACGGCTTAGGGATGTTAATAATTAACCATTTAACCGTTAACGGACAATACGAAGTTTAACCGACTAATGCTATCAGTTAAACAGTTTATTCACATATGTACAAACAACTTGTGAACTGCATAATCTGCTTTTTCTACATGCTTCTCATGGCAGCCCTGCACTTTAACCACAATAGCAGCAGAGAGGTTGCTCGAACCAGTGATGGTGAGGTGCATTATGCAGTTCGCTACCCAAGGTTCTGCAAAGGTGGCTGGGTAGTTTGCCCTATCAAGGAGAAGCCATCCTACCAGTGGCGGCCGGCCCATAGGGGCGCTAGGGGCGCCGCCCCACCTCTTCCCACATACAAAAAAAAAATATTAAAAAAAAAAAAAAAAAAAAAAAAAAATGTAAACATTTTTTTTTTATAAATATATATATTTTATATTTTTATTTTTAATGAACAAGGTAAATATCATACAATTGGTATCAGTAAAATGTATAATCTACAATAAAATCTCGTTTAAAATTGTGTTACGATGTCTAAAGTTACTGATAAGTCACATGTTTCCTGCCTGGCCTTGCCCGTGGCATTAGTTTATCATTACCGGGCGGAGCCCCCGAGCCAAACAGCAGCAACCAGCACATTGCAAAAGTCTCAATAGTAAACTGTGCCGCCGAAACATAATTTCAGCCAATCAGCGCCGTCAAATATTTTGGTCACGAGGGCGCTCACGTTGGCGCCCACGTTGCTTACGTGCGTTGACGTGAGTTATTTTTTAGACTCGTGAGTGACCAAGGTGACGCAGAAGTTGGATGAGAATGGCTTTGTGTGCAGGTGGAGTCGCCGGACCTCGGTCCGCACCCAATTCCGTGCAAGAGCTACTCTCCAATCCTTTCGAAAGGAGAAGTTTGGGAGATAAACTGTTGCTTAAAGACCTTGGACCGGACCAATCCCGATTTGTATATATCACAGCAAGCTCGTGAAAAAGACAAAACGTATCAACGAGGCTTCTCACGTAGCTGGTACACCAGAAAGGCATGGCTAGCTGGATGCAAACAGGTAAATGCTGTCTTTTGTTTCCCATTCTTGCTCTTCAAACAGCCGGGGACAGATACGATCTGTTCAGAAACTAGACAAAAGTTAAACGAGTACAAACCACAGACTGTCTGTGTCATGGAGAATACAGTCGCTGGTTTAATTATGTCTGTATAGGCCGTTGTTGTGAGTGTGGACGGTCGGAGCATATATAACGTTAGCTTAGCCAAGCTCCATTCAGAAAACAAGCATTCTAAAAGGTTTATCGCCTGCCGTCTGTCTGCAGACTTGTCAAAGCATTAATTCATGGTTTTTACTAACCGGTATCAGTATGTTGTTACGTCGGCATCATTTAGAAACGTGTATTACAATGTAATCACGGTAAAATATGTTCATTTTGTTGTAGTTGTAGCTCCCGAGCGCGTCTTGTTTGAATGATGCGAGTAAACACAGCTGGCAGCCGCGGTGAAACTCGAGCGACTAGAGCGATGCGATAGGAGCGTTTAGAGCGAAGCGAATATTTGCATCGCGTCCGGTCTGAACGCAGCATTAAAGCGAGCTCCGCGCTGCACTGGAAACGCGCCATTACATCACCAGAAGTCCTAATTTAAGGGGTCATTTCTCCCCAAAACATTTTTTTTACTCACTATATCAACAGCCCCACCAAAAATATTTTCCACCAGCCGCCACTGCATCATACGGTTAGCTGTTTTACTCGGTCCCTAAATATTATTTATTGTGTGATGCATCTATAATATCACTGAATGTGATCACTTGTTTCCTTCCTTCAGCATACGCTGCAGCCCTGATGGAGTCTCTGAGTGAGGGCTACTCCAGGTCACCAGAGACTCTACGAGAGAGTAGTGCAGTCTTGTCCTCCACTGCCCCTGCCCCCCTTTCCACTTCCTGCCAGGAGATCGCCAAGGATGAGGCAGTTGGCCTTTATCTGGCACGGCATTCCCGGTTTAACACAGGAAATTAGTGTGAAACCAGCAGATTCTAAAGGAAAAGATTGTCTGGCTTCTGGCTTTGGCTTCTGATTGTCCACACTCCCCTGTGGACTCCCTTGTGGCTGGATGCTGGTCTTAGTACCCCACACACACACACACACACACACACACACACACACACACACACACACACACACACACACACACACACACACACACACACACACACACACACACACACACACACACACACACACACACACACACACACACACACACACACACACACACACACTCCCTTGTGGCTGGTCTTAGTGCCCCCCACAACTGTTTTTCCCACCCATGACCTGCACATTGACGTGGTGAGTGGGCTTTCATCCAAGCCAGGTCAAATTACATTACCTGTTACTTCTTTATTTGCTCCTTCGCGTGTCTTGTGACAGAATGAACATAGAGCCGTTTCTCGCGCTCCCAGTCCCCCTTCGTGTCAAAGACCACCGGCCTTTGAGTGCTGGCAGTGTTAACTGCCAATCCTGTCTCCTAAAAATTACGTTCCCACAGAACTAAACTGCATTCTCAATTACGTTTAGCTAGAAACTTATTTTCTCCCACGTTACGTTCGTTATGAACGTATCTCAAATTCGTTTATTTTCTACATATCTTCTAGAAGCATATTTTCTCCCACGTTACGTTTCTTATGAACGTATCTTAAATACGTTTATTTTCTACATATCTTTGCCATTTATTGTCTTGCTTATAATAATGATAATAGTCATTTATAAATATCATTTTAGAGCACACCTTTGAAATCAGTAGACGAGGCTGTAATTTCTCCAGCTGTTACTCTCATGAGCGAGACAAAAAATAATAGTTTTTAACATGCCAAAAAGCTGCTGTGTCGTTTATTGCACCTCAAACATTAAAACAAACCCAGAGTTACGTGTTTCTGTACTTCCTCTAAGAAGAAAGGACAGTAACAGAAGATCTCTGTGGCTTCAGGCTTGATCGCTGTTCAAATGACAGCGTTGGTTTCCCCAAAAGTGGGCGGGGCTGTAAAGTGACGTAGATTTTACTCTCATCTATTATTCAAAACCATTCTATTTATTCTAACGTAAATTACATGCCAGTGTTTTATGTTTTTATTTTAAATCGTATTTAAATCTTTTTTTCCTTATTTACTCAACAATAACACACAATTATCCTTGTTTTTATTTATTCGTTTAATTCTATAATCTTGGGCTTTTTAGCATGCTTTTTAGCCGTAAATAAAGTCACCGGAAACATACGTAGGCCTATAAGGGACATTTTGAGGATACACACAAACCCACTGAACAGATTACCCAAGATCCTCAGCTTGAAGCTCGTTGATTGGATGTTTAGCCGCAATGCATGTTGGGATATGATGTTAATGCGATATGATATCCGAAAAAATAAAAAATAATAATACTTTATTCCGAGTGTTCTTGCTTTTCTCTTTGGAAGTCATCACATAACGGCATTGTAATACACAGTTCGGCTGCATTAAATATTACACATCTGCTGTAGTTCTTTATTTATAGAGCCCTGATGAGAAGACTTCTAGACAAACATGAGGAACTGCCGCCAAAACTGAATATGTGACGTGGATCATAAATATATCAACAATTAAACAACACCTTGCATTTATGTTCACAAAATACGCCTCCTTGCACTATCAACACTAATTCGGCTGACTTTTATATTTGATCCAATTGGTAGATAGCTTACATTTACACCATAACGGTGCACAGCTGATAGAAAAGGACATGTAGTTTTTAAAGATATTACTGATTTTCTTTGAATATAAGAATGTAAATACTGAGTTGAGAGAATAGTCAGGGGATTTGGGTGATGGGAGATACATCTATGGAATCACAATTTCAATAGCTTACCATTAAATGACGGATATGGCTTTCTGTCTGTGATGTTTTACAAATCAGATATTAATGTGTAGAAGTAAAACATGAGAAATAGTATAGCAATATCCTGTAAAATTATGTAAAAACATGAATAAAACAACACATCTTCAGATGTTATACATGCATAAGTGTCCTACACTAATAATACAAAGTTATTATTAGTATGCTGTGTGTACCTAGTGGTTAAAGCACATCATTGAATTATTTTTGTTGAATAATGTTATTTTTGTTGAATAATGTTATTTGATGAAAAAAATATTAAGAGTACATACTTTCATAGGGGGAAAGTAGAAGGTCAATGATAGAAGTATAGAATATAAAAAAATCAAGAAGATACTGTAAGTGATCTCTACAATAAAACAGTTTAGTGCTGGATGTACAAAGATATTAATAGGAGGATGTGCAAAACAGACAAACTAATTAACCTTTATTAACACGTTAAAGAATACTTTAGGTTAAGGTCTTCTTTCAAATAAGAAAAAAGATTTGGGGGTATCTATCTATAGATAAATATTAAGCCTGACAAAGTACTTAACGTCTAATGTATTGCTTTCCTGCAATGTTAACTATGTTGAAGCACTTATTTTAACTGATATTATACACATTAATTATACTCTTATGTATGTAGATAGTATAAGAAATGTGCAGAATTTGACAGTTTAATGGTGGAGGTACACACATATTGATAGATGTCTTGTAATTAACTATTAGTAGAGAATAACGAGTAATGAATATACTTTATAGAGATCTGCAGATAAATGTTTAGTCTTCTCAAGCACCAACTATCAAATATCTCTCCTGATTGTTGGCACTTGACAATCACCTTTCCTGAATTTAACTCAGGTGTAACTAAAGTCTGCTTTAAGGGTTGTTTATATTTCACATCATTAATCAGAATCTGCAGAGTTACTAAAGTAAATGTAGTGAAGTAAAAATACCAGGTTAACCTCTGAATTGTAGTGGAGTAGAATATATATTAATGCTGCCCATTATGGATACAAGCGATTTTCACCCATGTAGTAATTACATGTTTTAAATGTGTACACACCAATGTGTTTCCTATCGCCTAAACCTCCAGGGCTGTACACAGTTTAATACTGTCAACTTCTAATTTTTGGAAAAACGAAAACGTCTTTTAAAACTACAATTCCCAGCAGAGACGTGCCATAGAGAACATGTTGCGAAACACAATAGCCAGCATGTGTAGTTCTCGGGGGGCGTTCAAATCCAGCTTTGAATAGTCTGCCGTGGTTTCGTTCCATTTCAAAGAGCTTGACGCTCGGCTTAACCTTGGCGCAATGCCACTCCAACATCCAATCACAGAGCTTGAAGATTAATCACGGGGTTTGTCAACGGGACTGTAGTCCCAAACGATAGCTGGGGATTATGGGTAGTGTAGTGTCTTCGGCCATCCTAAACTGAAATGTTTTTCGGATATCATATCGCATTAACAACACCACAACTGCCGTCACAGAGATCTTCTGTTACTGTCCTTTCTTCTTAGAGGAAGTACAGAAACACGTAACTGGATTTGTTTTAATGTTTTAGGTGCAATAAACGACACAGCAGCTTTTTGGCATGTTAAAACTATTATTTCCTGCCTCGCTCATGAGAGTAACAGCTGGCGAAATTACAGCCTCGCCTACTGATTTCAAATGCGCGCTCTAAAATGATATTTATAAATGACTATTATCATTATTATAAGCAAGACAATAAATGGCAAAGATATGTAGAAAATAAACGTATTTAAGATACGTGCATAAGAAACGTAACGTGGGAGAAAATATGTTTCTAGAAGATATGTAGAAAATAAACGTATTTAAGATACGTTCATAACGAACGTAACGTGGGAGAAAATACGTTTCTTGCTAAACGTAATTGAGAATGCAGTTTAGTTCTGTGGGAACGTAATTTTTAGGAGACAGGGTTGTAACTGCAGGCGCATAAACTCTGTTGTCCTCTGGGCTCCATTTGATGGGTACGATGACCTTTTTCCCTAGAGCGGGTGCTGCCGTTTCCGTGCGCTGATTTGGATTCACCACTACACTACGGATTTCACCTGAACTTGGAGGGGTAATGAGGGCTCATATGATAGGGGAACCAATAGTCCATGCATTTTCAACCTCACCGCTCTAAACACTCCACGGGACCATACTTATGCTGTACTTCTATAGCGCTTTATCCAAGCTTTAAAGTCTACATCGTGGATTCTGCTGTGACATTTTCAGAGACAGCTCATTAACACATCGCAAGATTCTGTCTGTAAAGGTAGTGCTTTGCTTTTACGTCCATTGCCAAAAATGAGGCACTCTGGAACTCTTTTTGGAGAAACATCGGATAGGCAAAGATTTCTCCTCTATTCATATTTAAAGCTTTTTAAAAAAAAAAAAAAATAGTGAGAACAAATCATATTGAAGGCTGAGGCTTCAGATTATCTACAAATATTTTTTAACCAACCTTTGAGAAGAAATCCATGCCTACACACAGCAATTTCAACACCTTCTTCATCCAACTTGTTGGCTCGCTTAGAGGTCTCCCTTGCTGCTGTCCAGTGAGATTCCCCACACATGAACATATTAATATATAAACATATTTTATTTATATTTAAAATGTGTGCATTTTATTATAAAGTTGTGTATATTTACAGACTGTTGCAAAAACTAAGAAGTAGTAACATTTTCTTGGCTGTGGACTTGTACTCTACATAATTATGTTGAGGTCATGGTAATCTAATTCAATAAACAATAACTGCAATGAACAGATAGCATTTTCTGACTCGTAAAATGATTGGATATGGTGTAATTTGGTAAATGATTCTGTGTTGAAAAATGTATATCTTTAAAAACTGCATTGGTGTATTAGGGCGGGCCATACTATTTTTATTTTGTAAATCGATCGAGAGGAGTGTTAAAATAACGTATTTTGGTGGTTATTAATGAAAAGACACTATCAATCAATGTTTATTTGTGTAAATTGAAAAAATACCACATTTACAGCATAGGTAGACAAAATGTTTGGAAATGCATGTGTATGCGAACACATAGTGCGAACACACTATGATTGTGATTAATTTTATTGATCGTCACCAAAATGAGGCCACTCAAAACCTTTGTAAATTCCTCCTCCTTCTTCTGGGAACTGTCTTCTGATGGCAGACACAACACATGAGGGTAAGGGCTTCCTAATGTGCCTGCCTAGAACTCCATAGGCCCAGCGGATGACCTGCCTGTAAGCTGTGTAGCGGTATTGCCTGGGGATAGGGACAGTGTGGAGTTGCATTAGGTAACGTTTATCAGGAAACCGTATTACATCTCTCTCCCCCCCTTCGCTGCTATCCCCCCCCTCCTTCCCTGCTCTCTCTCTCCCCTCCGGTACAGCACCGTAACGTAGTGTGGATTTGCATTAGGTAACGCGAGATACGGCTGATACTTGCACATTAGTTTCTGTTATGGATCAGTATCAACAGTCCTGCCAGTAACGTTACTATATTATCAATGCTACTTTAGTTATAGCCTGATATATGATAGCTAACTTCACAATGTTGTGATGTGACGTTAGCTAACATTCTGTAGCTAACGCCGGTCACTCACCAAGATAGCTGCCCAGTTCTCCACTGGTTCTCCTCACACCACAGCTCAATTTCTCGTTATTTCTTCTAATCCTTGGCTGCTCCTGGTCTCTTGGACGCCTAGCAGGCTCATAATTATAAGGTTGTGGTCCATCATATGCATTCGAATATTCATGTTCAACTTCTTATGTGTCTTCTGTGTCGAAACTAGCATTGGGATCCATGTTTATTAATACGTTACACCGGCCGCTCTCCCCCTTGTTTACCCTTTGTTACGTCACACGCGGGAGGTCACGTGCCGAGGCTTTTTTATGCGGAAGTGAACATTTCTTACAAAAACGACGCCAGATGTCACTGTAGTGTATATTTCTGTATATTTTTTTGAAAATCTAGTGTATTCATCATTTTCCTACACATTTATTCACAGGTGTCTTTAACCTGGAAGTTGCTCTTTAAGAATGACAAGCCTCTAAATACAGAGAAGCTTGACAGTGGAAGACTCTCTGCCACTCTGGTTTGAGTGACAGCTGCATGTTTCAAAACATTGTAGCCAACTGGGCAGCAGCAGCAAGTCCAGCAGCAACCTTTCCCGCCCAGAGCGGTATAGAGTGGCGAAGTCACGCCCATCTACTTCCGGCCCATGGGACCTTATTTCGGAAAAATAATGTATTGAAGTCAATGGAGAGAGAAAACGTATCTTTCGATCCCGTTTGAATTGTGCCATGAATTACACATGATGTTTGTCAATCTAACCCTTTTATTTGTATTATTGTATTTGTACAATTGTTTGAATCAAAGTTAAACCCTAAGAAGCAAGTGGTTCAGTTTTAAGATTTCTGTAAGTTTACCCAGATTTCTGCCTGAAAAACAGGTATTTTAGCATGAATAACTACAGAACAATTATACAGAGTAGAATCAAACACAGAGGTCTAGAAACAATATAGAACTTACACAGGCTTCTGGAATCAGCAGTTGAACCTATCTGGTCGAGTTTGCACACAGACGTTCAATTTAAAGCAGATTCAGCTTGTTTGGAACAGGGCTGCAAAAAAGGTGTATGAGCAGTATAAGGCATGGCTACAATGGGTGATCTGTTTGGTATTTTAAGCAAAAAACTTCACAGACATGTTTTGTATAGGTATGGCCCTACAATATATTTTTCCAATATAGCATAATAGGTCCACTTTAACAATTTATTCAAAGAGAGCAACATATATATTTCACTTGGCCAAGGACTCCGTCCGGTCACAGAAATCACAGGCAGCAGAGCTGTAATCTGTAACTCTATTTCCGGAAAAAAGCATTGAACCTCCTGGAGGTGGAAAGTAATGTCAAGACACTTTGTGGGTAAGTGGAAACTCTCTCAGAAAAATGCCTCGACTTGGAAGGCCGTTCGAAGACGCAAAACCTGAGAGTGGCCGGAGTAAAAGAAGGGAAAGAAAATGGGCAGAGAACAAGGCTCTTTGTGGCAGAATTGCTGAAGGAGACGCTAGGCTTGGAAAAAGCACCCAAAATAGAAAGAGCCCATAGAGCCCTACGGAGACGCGCTGGGGACAATGAACCGCCGAGACACCTGATCGCTATGGTACACTATTGTCACGCTTTTGAAGACATCATGAAGAAGGTGATCTGATATTCCAGGGTCAGCGGATATAGATCTTCAGGGACCTCCCGACTGAAGTCGTTAAACGCAGAGCTGCGTTCACCCCAACCAGGAGGGTACTACGCGACAAGCCTGGAGTCAGATTCGGGCTACTATACCCAGCCAAGCTACGAGTGTCACACAACGACTCAGAGAGGTTATTTACGGATCCGGAGGAGGCTCGGCAATACGGGGAACGTCTTTTTGGGTCTGCAGAGGAGGAGTAAGATGAGTGCACTCCATTCCGGAGCCAAGACTAAAATAGTTTAAACATTGATTTTCCAGAGACTGACCGAAAACAAGTCCTAACTTGAGTTTCCTATAAGTGAACTAAATGTGTGGCTCTTGTTAGCGGGTGTTGTTTATACAGGTTTTGGGTTTTATTACTAACCTGAGTTCTGCCCTCTTCTTTTCATGGGCCTAGGTCTATATTTGCCTAATACTGCTCTTACTAAGCTGATAAATATGAGGAGGCTTGCACTAGGTGGAAACCATGTTAAATATACCTGTTTTTGTTGTTGTTAGTGTTGAGGCTGTTTCTCCCTGACCCCTCAGTCTCGCTCTATTAGATGAGTACACAATTATACACTCCTATAGTGAACACATCTGACAAGTTCCATGTCCGACATAACCTCTTAAGCCCTGAGCCTGTTTTTCAGGTTACAGGCTCGAAAATGCTATGCCCAAAACAAATGACTATAACTTAACTTTTAAAAGGGTTATATGAATAATTTCTTTTATCAAAGCAAGGTTACATCTGTGAGAATTTTATTATCACTATAGGTAATCATTCCATCCAAATACAAGTGTTTAAAAAAAAAAAAATTAAATTATTTAATTTTTATGTAAATGGTGTGTGTGTGTGTGTGGACTTTGCCACAGTCCTTACATGTTTATCACCCGACTAACACTTCTAGGAAGGTTTACTTACACAATAACAATTAGGAAACATAGGATAAATTTGTCTCCAACAGGAGCAGATTTATTTCAAAAGTAACACACTAAAAAAACTACACTAAAACCGAAATAACACCAAGCTTTTTTTTTGTAAACACTGGCAAAAAAAAAAAATGTACACAACCTGAATGTGTTTAGTGTTTTTGAATTGAGGCACCAGTGCAGTCGATAGGTCTTCACCGTTGTGTTGCCAGCATCAGAGCACCTCCTGAGCGCGGTGGCATCTTCCCCATAATACTTGGGAATGCATACAAGTGATGATGGGGGGAGTGGTGGTGGTGCTGCAGGGACTTCACCCCTCATGTCTGCAGCAAGCTGCTCCCTGAAGGACTTCTGGGTGTGTGGCTTTGTCCTGCCGGGGTCACCCCTCATATTGTGCAGCTCCTTGTGGAGAAGGAAGCTGTTCACCACTGCAATGTCCAGAAAATTGTAAAAAAAAGTCTTGTACCATTTCATGGTTTTGTGGTGAACGCTGTAGTACCCAATCAAAGCATCGGACACATCCACGCAGCCCATGCTTCTGTTGTAGTCCACCACAGCGTCAAGAACGGTAACAATCTTAGTCTGCCACACACCAGCCCGTTTCACTTTCCTCCTGACAGTCTGTCCACTGAATCAGAAGATGCAGAGGGAGGCTGAGTTAGTACTGGTGCAGACGTCCGGCGGCGTAGCTTGGATGTTGATGGCTCTGGGGCAACTGTATGCTGATCTGATGCACGTCGTAGCTCGGATGAGGCAGATGTTGATGGCTGTGATCCAGAAGCCATTTGATACTCGTCTTCATCACTGTGAAAACAAATGTGGAAAAAACAATTACTTCGATTACTTCACTGGCTTATTCTTTCAAAAATGTAAGTCAAATCAGAAATAATTCCTCCATTTAGCGTGTGTGAAATAACAGTATACATATATATATATTAGTGCTGTCAAAATTATCGCGTTAACGGCGGTAATTAATTTTTTGAATTAATTGTGTTAAAATATTTAACGCATTTAACGCATTTGCAGAATGGCCCGTCCCATACGTGCCACCAGTGGCAGCGCCAGGGTATGGCTGGGGTAGGCTACACCCATACCAAGAAATGGCTTAGCCCCACCATGAAAAATGATGTTAAAGTAAGCTAAATAAAGTCTGCCAACTCGGGCGGAGTAAATTGCACAGACAGCAGTTAGTAAGATTGATTTCAGTAGCCACGGTTTTGAAAACTTTTGTCACGTAGTGATCGTCTTCTCAATAGAACATCTTTGATCTTTGTCTTCTGGCCAATCAGAATCAAGATAACGGCGTGGTGTTGTTGCAGGAAGTCCCGATGGAGAATACTTTTGCTGTAGTACAGGGGTGCACATAACTAGTACGCAGGTTATGTGCGTAATCTGAAATAAGTACCGTCACTTGTGTCACAAAGCGCATTTGCGTACCGACGTACTTGTGAAGCTTTTCCAGAAGGCGGTTAGATCACCGGACGACAGAGTCGGTCTCCGTGTGCACAGACAGGGCTGCTGTTAACGTCGGTCTGTACAACGGAATTGTGCCAAAACTACGCCAACCGGCTGCGGAGGGAGACTCCCCCCCCACCTTCACTGGAGAACTGCGCTAAAACAGCTGATCACAACGTTCACACTCTGTGGTCACGAAGTACTCCACTAGCCCCCCCCTGTCGACTTTCCTGAAGTACTCCCCCGTTGATAGAAATCAACACGTAATGAATTAAGACCCCACGGTTTGATGATTTTTGGGTGTGTGGGCTGTCTTTCATTTTGACACACAGAAAAATGTTATAATAAACATACATACTGTATGTTAAATGGATATATCCGCCTTCTTTCATTTATCTTTCCATTCCCACAACAATATACATAAAGAAATGGCATATTTTAGACATAGTTCGAATGGTGATTAATCATGATTAATTAATTTTTAAGCTGTGATTAATCTGATTAAAAATTGTAATCGTTTGACAGCCCTAATATATATATATATATATATACATACTATAGCGTGTGTGAAATAACAGTATACACACATATATATGTATATGTGTATACTGTTATATATATGTGTATACTGTTATTTCACACACGCTATAGTATATATATATATATATATATATATATATATATATATATATATAGACTGATATACAATACAGCTTTATTTATAAACTGCTAATAGTCAATGTCTGTAGAACTACAAAACAGCATCCATTTGGCGTGTGTGGAATATATATATATATATACTGGGTTGATATACAATACAGCTTTATTTATATACTGCCGTGTTATAGTCACGAAATACAATTAATCTATTTATACGTTCACCAACATGATGTTTCTCACGGAACGATAACGCTACAACAACAAAGCGGCGTCCATTTTGTATATTGCGAGTGTGGAATTACTATAGATTACACCAAATACACAACTAATAGATACAAACAGAGAGAGTACATACCTTTCCTGAAGTTCATAATCAGGGTTTCCTGCTGTTGTCTCTGTTCGCTGCTGCTGTGCTGTGCTGTGCTGGTTGTGCGGCTGGCGGTGCTGCGTCATGTGCGTAAAGCAGCCGCTGCTGGCATTATTCATACTACGCAGGATCCTATTTCTGGAACCCATTGGTCGATTTGGGTGATTGACACCTTTTTTGAAACTGTAGAGCCAATAGAATCGAGGGGGAGTTAGTAAACCCCGCTAAACACTTACATCAAGGAGAGAGAGGCTTGCGTAAACAGCACGTGAGTAGGTGGCGGTATGCATAGATATATATAAACACTAGATGGCTCATGGGAGATTTTCCAGCGTAGCTGACCGGCCGCCATCTTGCCACAGTCAACAGTTACTCTGATTCGCATTATGGTAGCTGTTGTAAGGTGAGTGATCTGCACAAAAATACTCTTAACTCGCTGAAATCTTGACTGATTTACAAACGGTTTGGTTTATTATAAACATTATTAGCATGGCTATGATACAGGATGCTTGGACATGTTGAAATTGCAGTTTTTCTTTGTGTATGTGGTTGTATTTATTAGCTGGCTAATAACAAGAGGCTGTGAGTGAGACCTAGTATTACAAAGTTGACCCAGCAACTTTACACCAGTGGGAGAGGCAGAACTGCTCTTTCTTTTCAACATAACTTAAGTTACACATGATTTCTTCCAAGTGGTTTGGCTTGTTAAAAACATCTTGCATTATGATACAGGAATTTGCTGGCTTTGTGTTTACAGAAGTACCTGACTATGCCGGACTTTTGTGCAGCCTACGGATGCTCCAATCGCCGCTGTCTGCAAACAAGAACCCGTGGGATCACCTTTCACCTGTAAGATATGACAATATTATGTCTAAAATTAGGATAATCGTTAATTACTTAGTGGATGTATGTACATTACAAGTCCTGCTACACAGGATCAGTGGGGCTATGTGAGATAATAATAAAGAATACCAAAGCTGAGGCTGGACGATGATTGATTGTTGGTGTGCCATGTGTCACCGTGTGTCTTATTGGTTTTGCGTTATACTGTATTTTATTGTGTGCAGCTGGTCCTTATCTCCAAGACACATTTAAAACAAATAACCTTGAACCTTGAAGCCCCATCTCTCCCCACCTGCTTCTGCTTCCTACATCCCCTCCACACCACACCAAGTTGTTCTTCTTAATAATAATAATACATTTATTTTGGAGGGCCGCCTTTCATAATACCCAAGGACACCTTACAGGGACATAGGGGCAATATAGGGAACAATTTAAAAAGTGGATTTTGTGATATATCAGCCGGGGTGAGACAAGACAAACCACAAATGGACTACAGAAGGACACAAAAGGACACATGGTACAGTTTATATTATTCTTCGTCTTTTTTCAATAACATATTTCAAAGGTTCTGGATTTGTTTACAAATCTAGAAACTAAATACAAAACTAGGATGATATGAAGATCTCATGTCAAAAATAATTGTGATAAATTAGACAGAACTGGCCTGTCTGTGAGCACATTTTATGTTGGTTTGGTTCTTCTGATAAAGGTGTGAATATCTAAATAATATACCAACATATGCTATTGTCATTAGTTGTGTCCCTGTTCTTCAAGCTAAGGCATTGCTAAATTAACAACTCTTGGCTTACAGAGTGGTAACATGAGACCGATTTTTATATATAAAATATAAATGTATTTTAATTTTATAATTTATTTATAATTTATTTTAAATATTAACAATATAATAAAATAAATGGAAATATATACACTGGCAAATATTTAATATAAATACATTGTGAGTAGTAGTAACAATGCCCCTCTCGTCTCATTAGTATGCATGAAAAAGTGACAGATGACACGCCCCCGATTATGCAAATGAGATAAGTCCCGCCTCCCATTGTTCAAGATCCTTTGATGTGAGTGGGTACAATTATGTTAATGAGCTAAGTCCCGCCTCCCTTTGTTCGAGATCCTTTGATGTGAGGGGTGAGGTGTTATAACAGGTAGGTGTGAAAAGCCCCCCTGTGTAGTGCCTTTGTTGTCTAATCCTTTGATGTATTGATTAAGGCAGTCTCTTTGAAGTTATGATGTCTGGCCCCTGTCCCCTCACACCCCTTTGTAGTCTAATCCTTTGATGTGAGTTGTTATAACAGGTAGGTGTGAAAAAAGCCTCTGATGTTAATCTAGGTGTTGATTAAGGCAGTCTCTTTGAAGTTATGCATGAGACTGTCTGGCCCCTGTCCCCTCAGAGTTGTCTAATCTAATTAGCCTTTGATGTTTGCCCTTTGATGTGAGGTGTGATAACAGGCCGGTGTGATTTCACACTGGTGTGTTATAAGCCTCTGATGTTAATCTAGGTGTCTCTTTGAAGTTATGCGTGAGACTGTCTAGCCCCCGCCCCCTCACAGCCCAGGCCTCTCCCCCTTTCTCCACCCCTTCCTTTGGCTATGAGGCCAGCAGATAGTGGGGGGTGGAATTAGGTGAAAATAGAAATACGCTCAAACTAAATAAAAAGACAGTAATTTCCACTTACCAAGTCACCTTTCAAAAAAGAAAAATGGCCAAGAGATGCCTCGATATGGGTTTAATCAGCCTGTGACAACTTACCGCCATCTGTCCGGAGCGCCAGTCAAGAAACGAATGCAGCATCTGTGGGGGGGTCAGACGCCTACAGCCGAAGATCTGTGCCCAAACTTATCTCGTGCCCTCTTTTGGTCATGTAAGCGCGTTCATGTGTGCTGGAGGAGGGGCTCTGTGAGGAAGTGGCAGATTTTCCCCCGGTTGTGTACTTTTCAAATACGTAAAGAGGGAAATAATAAAATATCCTATTCCCCCCATGATCTTTGTCTTTTTTATAATTACTTCACACAACTATAAGGAAACCCAATATGAAGTTATATGAGGTTGTATGGGTGTAATATTAGAATGTGTTGTATGCAACAAAAAAAGGTTTGACTGCAAAAGACTCTCACTTTTTACAGAGGGCTCCTCATGTTTCTTTTTTAGTTTTTGTGAAACTGTTAACTACAAGGAAGTATCTGTTTGCAAAGAGGGTATTCATATTCATTTAAAAAGATCTTATTTAGGTTTTTAATAGTGATACCTAAGGATATTCTCTTTAGTTGTATGGATTGTGAACTAATGTGTAATTACTTTATTAACCATAAGAAAGTCTCTCTGAAGAGGGAAATAATAATTTAAAATATCCTATTGCCCCCATGATCTTTGTCTTTTTTTTTTTATAATTACTTCACACAACTATAAGGAAGCCCAATATGAAGTTATGTGAGGGTGTATAGGGGTAATATTAGAATTTTGCTGTATCCATAAAAGAGAAGTTTTTTTAAAAATGTGTTTCTGCTCCATTCACTCCAGGGCGGCTCCAGTGGGGCTGATCAGAACAAAGAAAAGCTGTAAACACTTAAAATACTTAATCAACAGTCTGAGGGTAAATTAAATTAGTCATTTACAAAACATACAAGGCTTTTCTGTCTACTGAAGATCAATGCAGGGGCAGAGTCTCACTCTGTGGGGGGCAAAAGACGCATTGTTAATCACCTGGATAAAGGACTCTTTAAAGCAGAGACATGGTGACCCGCAGTGGCGTGCACAGACATGTATAGGGGCAGGTGCTCAAGAGAAAAAAAAAAGGGCACCTTCTGAGTCGTCATGGCGGTCGCGCCGAAATTGTGCGCAAATATTTGCCGGATAATGGCGGATTTTGTTAGTTTCTTTTCGGTTTTTGGTTACTTTATTTCGGTTTTAGGGTTAGGGTTAGGTTATTTAATTCTTATTTTTGCCTGATTTTACTGATTTATTATCAAAACATTAATTATTTTAACATCTATTTGTATTATTCTAAATGACTTAGGGGGGTCCAATCTGAAGCTAGGGGGGGACGAAACCCCCCCACCAGGATTGACGCCCCTGGTGGAACCGCCGGCTGCCTTAGTAGTGTGAGATTTATTAAAGGCACATCTTGTATGTCGTAATTGCATATATATTTATTTCAATAACCATATGCTGTCTGATGCAGATGCCTATCTAAAAGAAATCAAATAGTAGGCTTACTAGCTTCTACACGCTAAAGCAACTGTAGTCAGGGATGCAAACTCATCAGGTATGAAAAAGGTGACAAGGATCCGAGCCCCCCGACCCCACGGAATATCGGCTTTAAAATTAGGAATAACAGAGGATTTTAGCAGTCAGAACAACTAAAGCAGCAGGTAATAATAACAGAAACGCCAAAGAGTTACATCTAATAGAAATATATAAAAGCATTTATTTTAATTGTGTAGCAGTCAGTTTATAATTTTGGCACCACTGTTGAGCATTTTGAAAATGTATTTTCATGCCTCTTAGTATTTTTATAATACTTTTCTACTTTCACTTGAGGAACATTTTGAATGCAGGACTTTTACTGTAACAGAGTATTCCTACACTCTGGTACTTCTACTTTTACTCAAGTACAAGATCTGAGTACTTCTACTTTTACTCAAGTACAAGATCTGAGTACTTCTACTTTTATTAAGTACAAGATCTGAGTACTTCTACTAAAGTACAAGATCTGAGTACTTCTACTTTTACTCTAGTACAATCTCTATACAAATACCACCTCTGTTTATAGCCTATGAAAAAAACTATTAGAAAACGAAGGCTAAAGCTAACGTTAGCAGATAGTGACAATGCTAGCTAGCTAGCTAGCTCAACGATTCCTTAAATGATATTGCGACAGAAAAACTTTTCAGTTCACATCACGCTCTGCCGCTCTGCTCTGAGCACCTGAACGGCCCGTTCTAACAGCTGTTCACCAGCGGTGCAGTCTGTGCCACAGTGACTCCGCACAGTTAACGAACACACAGTAGCTAATGTAGCTGACCCTCATCCCGGAGCAGCAGAGTTCAGCCGACAGGCAAGAAGACTCGAGCACACAGCTCGCGCTTCATATATTAAAAAATAAAACCATGCGCGGCGTCATGATGGCACATAACAGCTCGCGACCACAGATTATTTCGGCGATTAGATAAAATGTAAATTATATTTGACGCAACTTTAGTTACATTTCCATGACTTTTCCAAAACTTTGGGAAAAATATTGTTTTCCATAACTTTTCCAGGGCCTGGAATTTGCATTTTTAATTTCCATGACTTTTCCAGGTTTTCAATGACCGTACGAACCCTGTATAGTTTAGTTTGGCATCTGATTTAGGGGATTAAACAATACATTCGTTGTATTTGTTACCTGGTGGCAGTAGCGTAGGCAGAAATGTACTTTAGGGTGGGCCTGTAAAAAATAGGGTGGGCCAGATTTTTCTTCTGCGCATCAGCTAACAACAATCCCTGCCGGTACCGGTGGCAGATTACATTTAGAATACTTTTGGAATACTTTCTTTTTCCATAACAGATGGGTATGTTTTGGTGAACAGGAGACACGTATGTTACTGTTTTAATGGCTTATCAAGAGCACAAACACAACATCTTGGTGTCATTCTGGACAGCTCTCTCATCTGCACCAGACATAAAAAAACATCACCCGGACTGCCTGCTGCTGCTGAATGCATGGGGCAAGTGACTGGAAAAAGTTTTAAAAGTTATTATCGTTTCAGATAATAATAATAATAATAAATAATAATGATAATTCATTCTATTTAGGGGCGCCTTTCAAAGCACCCAAGGACACCTGACAATTCATAACATAATCTAAGGAAAGGTTTTAAGACAGTACAAAGAATGCCATTCACTTTGATTTGACCCCGTTATGAAATGTCATAATTTCGACAATAAAGAAATGCTACATAAACGTTATCTTGCACATTTTATCTAACCATCTCCGTTTCTAACTTTCAGTATATTTTAAAAGAGATCTCTCTCTCTCATCTGCGTGCGGGGGCGGGGCCTCACAGACACGCTGCATCTCTCTCTTGCTCACAGCATGCTGCAGCGCTGTGCAGTGCGCACACAGTTCTGCCGGTAATGAATATTACATGTCCACCAATAATTCCAATAAGTATTCCAAAATGTATTCACTTCAGGTTTACGAAAGTAACTGTAATCAGATTACTCGTTTTTCAAATGTAACGCCAGTTGAATACACTTTTTGTATACTGATTACGTAACGCCGTTACATGTATTCCGTTACAACCCAACCCTGTGTATATCTCTCCAGACTGTCCACCAGCAGATGAAAAACACCCACCTCTCCCCCTCTTCCAAGGGACGAGGAAACCGTGCGGCAGTTTCCGTTAATTTTTTTTTTCTTCTGACAGCCCAGCAGCAGGAGAGGTGGGGAGAGGGAGACGTGGGGGGAGGGAGGCGGGGCTATTTCATCGTTATCAGAAAATGATCGTATAGATCGCTGCTAGATGAGGGCAGTGGGGGCTCTTCTTGGAGTCTGGCTTTTTTTTTTAAACCAAAGTTCATTAGTGAACTTTGAGCCATCATTTATTTTGCAGGCAGCTCTCTGCCTCTCTCACGTTATTATGGCGTGCGCTGGAACCAACAATCAGTTTTTACCGTAAATGAGTTCGGTTCAGAGGACAAAACACATACAACATTAATTAAACTCGATATTTGTTCACTTAAATTTCACTTTGAATTCTTGGATATTCTCAATGGGTGAATACATTTTTTTATAATAATAATAAAATAATTTAATTTTTTTTTTTTTTTTTTTAAATGACACCGAAGCTTTCTCAGGGTGGGCCAATGAGTAAACTGGGTGGGCCTGGGCCCACCCTGGCCCTATGGTGGCTACGCCACTGCCTGGTGGTTACTTACTTGGTCATCACTAGGGCACTTTTAATCGTGTTGCTGCGTGCTGCTGCACCACACACCCGCCGTGGCCTGTCTGACTGAGTGACTGACTGTCAGCTCTGCTCGCTGCGCGTTCACGTTGAGAGCAGGGAAGGGAGGGGCTGCAGCCAGGGCACGTACGGGAGTGCCGCGGGGCACGTGTGGGGATGTCTGACAAAATTACAACGCGCATTTGGGGAATTGTTGTATATATTAGAAGCTTTTAATCCAGAATTGATCGATGTTACCATGAGCCACATACAGTACACTGTAAAAAAAAAAAAAAAAAAACTGTAAAAAACGAACTTTCAAAAGGGCACATTGCTGTCCAGAGGGCAAAACGGGCAGGTGCTCAAGCACTACCTAGAGTCTATGTGTGCACGTCTCTGGTGACCCGCATACCTGATTATCAGCAGGAGAGGACTCTTTTTTTAAATAAATACAGCATAAGGTTAAAATAAGATATATATGTGGTGGAATTAGTTTAAAACAGTCACCTTACACTTTTTAGTTGTCCTCTCTAAATTAGATGTAAGTTTTTTTTAAATGATTAGTGTTAATTAAGGGCTATTGTTATTTTGGTTTAGAAGGGGATAGGAGTTCAACTTTAAAAAATTGCACAGGATCATTCTAAGAAGAGTGAGAGGGCTAATGAGCCAGCACCATACCTCCTCTATGCATTTTCTTGACCTGTATCTGATCTTGAAAAACTCTGGTAAGTACTTTTTTATTTTTATTTTATAATATCATGTAATTATTAAATGTTTTTGTTTTTTTGGTAGGGGTTAAACTACTATATTATGTGGATAGTATATTATTAGATACTTAAAAATGTTATGTTTTTTCTGTTTACAGTAGAGACAGACCCGGCGTCATGGGCGGGCCCCATGGGGCCGGGCCCGCCCATCCAGGTTTTGGGCCCGCCCATCCAGGATTTGGGCCCGCTGTTTTAATCAGGGCTGAATACCACATTTTTATTGTTTTATTATTATGTTTATTGTTGTTATTTGTAGGGCTTTGTCCTAATATTTATTTTTGTATTAGTTTAATATCATTTTTTTATTTTGCGAGGAAATTCTGAATGAAAGGCTGCGCGCAAGACTGGTTTTTCGCTGGGTTGAGTCGTGTGGGTTTTTGAGTGAGATGCGGCACAGCAGCCTGTCAGTTAGTTTACTCTTGCTAGTGGTTCACGAAAGGAATATGGCAACTCAGCGCCAGATGCAGGCACATTAGAAGAAATCAGTTAGGCCTACGTACCAACGAGCAAGCAAGTCAGCTGGCAATCAATTATATTTTGAATAGAAATTTACTCTCAAGCCGGCTCTCTCACAAACTCCTGCTCTGTGCGCAAGCAGACCGCTGCACAGGCTCTCTGCCTCGCTCAATCTCTCTCTCTCTCTCTCTTTCTCCCCCTCTCTCTCTCTCTCTCTCTCTCTCTCCCTTTCTCTCTCCCTTTCTCTCCATCGCTCAACCTCACTCCACCTCTCCACCCTGTGTGCGCTCAAGTTTGCCTGCGTGCTTGCCCAAGTTGGCACAGCGTTACAAATGTGCCACAAAACCAACCAATGGATACATAAGACCGTCAACAGCCTTATCGCAACCTAAAACCCCTCTCTTTCAACAATTCACGAGCGCCTCCCTCCTCCCCCCCCCCCCCCGTTGACAAATCGCGAGCATCTAACAGCCCCCCCCCCCCCCGTTGACAATTCAGATTTCCCGGGAAATGTAAGTGTCGTGGTGGGCCCGCCCTGGTAAATCAAATGCCCGCCCAGACATGTACGTCTGTCGCCGGGTCTGAGTAGAGACCCTGTGTGCTGAAATCTACTCAAACAGAGTACTTCATGGTAGTGGTCAGCTTTTAAACACAAAAGTGTATCTTTCAGTAACTTTCTGAGAGAATTTAAGCATAAATCTGTCAAATGTTCAAAACAGCCTTGTTTCACTGAAATAGCCTCAAAATCACAAACTGCCATTAAGAGTCAGATTCTTAACGAAATCTACTGACACAAAGTACTTCATGGTAGTGGTCAGCTTTTATACACAAAAGTGTATCTTTCAGTAACTTTCTCAGGGAATTTAAGCATAAATCTGTCAAATGTTCAAAACAGTCTTGTTTCACTGAAATAGCCTCAAAATCACAAACTGCCATTAAGAGTCAGATTATTAACGAAATCTACTAAAACAAAGTACTTCATTATCTACTTTTCAGCTTTTATACACAAAAGTGTATCTTTCAGTAACTTTCTCAGAGAATTTAAGCATAAATCTGTCAAATGTTCAAAACAGCCTTGTTTCAAGCCTCAAAATCACAAACTGCCATTAAGAGTCAGATGCTTGACGAAATCTAATAAAACAGAGTACTTCATGGTAGTGGTCAGCTTTTAAACACAAAAGTGTATCTTTCAGTCACTTTTTGAGAGAATTAAGCATAAATCTGTCAAATGTTCAAAACAGCCTTGTTTCACTGAAATAGCCTCAAAATCACAAACTGCCATTAAGAGTCAGATTCTTAACGAAATCTACTGACACAAAGTACTTCATTATCTACTTTTCAGCTTTTAAATACAAAAGTGTATCTTTCAGTAACTTTTTGAGAGAATTAAGCATAAATCTGTCAAATGTTCAAAACAGCCTTGTTTCAAGCCTCAAAATCACAAACTGCCATTAAGAGTCAGATTCTTTACGAAATCTAATAAAACAGAGTACTTTCTACAGATGACTCCTCCCACTCAACGCAATAAGTCCCACCCCACTCAGCAAATCATATAAAACTAAGGACCCCACTAAGACGACCGTTGAAAACTAGCCATGGATCTGAGAAAAACCAAGTCTGATGTAGCCTCCCCTTATTATCACCAGGATAACGGATATGGGCTTAATGACTGGATGTTACAAAGTAGGGGAGAGGATGTTCCCGAAGAAGAGCTCTCCTCTATATCATATCCATGTAAGGTCTTTAGGACAAAAGAGGACCATGATAACATGACATATGAAGAATATCTTTCTTTAAAAGATGGTATTATAGATAACCTTTATAGAAACAGTATATCTCATACCACTCGCCAAGATCGCAAACGACAACTAGCAGAAAAGAAAAGAAAAAGTAAAGAAAAACGAAGAAAAAGCAAAATGAAAAGGAGAAGAAAAATGAAAAGCAAACGCAGAATGCGAATTAAAAGAAAAGGGGCAAAAGGACGGAAAACGAAAAAAAGACAAAAAGAAGGAAGGTGAAAAGAAAAAGGAACAAAGTGAAGACATTTAAACTAGAGGATGCTGATGGTGTTGTAGAGCCATTACCGGATCATAATAATCTTATAGATCATCTACCGCTAACCGACTGCTGCGAATGTGTTGAGCAAATACCAAAAGCAATGGCAGAGCTTTGCTTCAATATAATGAGAGAGAAAGCGCGATACTATGGAATTGCCCTAATTGGCGACAGTGCCAGAACATGTATTAAAAGACTGTTGGAGGATCTCTATTCTAGTATCGGTTGTCATTACATCGAAGGATACGCCAAAACGTGTGACGACATAGACAAAGCTTTTGAAGACAATTATATGGTACCTGTCCTTACAGCTAAACAAATCCTACGCCAGGTATTCAACAGACCACAAGAAGCACAAGAAGCCCCAGAAAGGATTACATTCAGAGCTAATAATGGTGAAACCGAAGAAGAAGCAAAGCAGATTATAATCGTTGCGGGTGAAAGGATAGAGAATTTGCATGTGATGTTAATGCATTTATCTGATATAAAAAATGCATTCGTATACTTCCAAGTAGTGCTGCGTACCTGGACTCACATTCAGGTTCAGGTCCGGACTCAAGTCCAGAGGTTCAGGTTCAGGTCCGGACTTATAAGTCTGGACCTGAACCCATGGCTTGTGTCAAGTTGTGTGAGTAACTAAAGTGAACTTATTGTGAGCTAATTATCAATTGAAAATTAACTCATAATCAACTCAAATTCAAACTCGTCAGGTTTATTGTGCTCCCTTCCAACTTGTGTCTACATTTCTCTACAAAGTACAAATGTAAAAAAAACACTTTTTGCCGCTTAGTCTACAAATGACTTATGACAGCAACTACAGTGAACTACTACAAAGTTCAAACATTTATTTCATTTACCAAACTAAAGTAACCAAACAGTCCCTGAGCTGAATGAGCCTAAATCCCTAAAACGTTGCTGAAAGGTAGAGTGTAGAGTAGACTATACGCATTACACTGTTACACACCTACTATACAGTATACACTGTAGTGCAGCGACGTGCGGTCAGGGGAGGCAGGTGAGGCAGAGCCTCACTTGTCATTCTCCAATGTAACGGAAAAAAAGAATAATAATACAAATAATAATAATAATAAAATGTGTCCACTGATCTGTGTTGTAAATGTGATTTCTGTATGATTCCAATCGCTTTTTATAGTAAAAATCGGCTAATTTGCCGAGCTCCGCTACAACTACGAGGAGCGATGAGATTGAGAAGTGAGGCAGGGACGAGCTCTGCCTCACAGAAGCCCACAGTAACTTGCTGGAGCACGGGCACTAATTTAGCGCGGGCACTTATTTTGTGAGCGCGCTCAAGCCAGTTACTGTGTGGTGAGGTGAGGCACAGATGAGCTCTGCCTCACCTCAGAATGCGTCACCCCACAGAAACTGGCTGGAAAGCGGGCCCTAAGCGCATGCCTGCACCATCTCACTGTATGTCACCAATGTAATGTTTGTAGATCCCTTTATTACATTTATCCTCGTCATCCATAGTCTCTAAATAACTTATTTCACGTATATATGATATTTAAGCTCGCTGGTCTCATACAACGGCAATGAAAAAAGCACCAGGGGAGGCAGCCACAACCTCTGCCGCACTGAAGGGGGCGCACGTGAGCCCACAGGTTCTTGTTGCTACTGTTATTCTACGCAGACGAAAACAACAAGCTAGGCTTTTGAAACTAGAGGAAGATAAGGAGGACTTTTAAAAAAAGTTATAAAGATTGTTGTCCAGAAGGAGAGCATGGACTTCATCTTCAAGTCAAGGTAAGACCACATTTGTAATGAAAATTGGATCTTACTAAGAGAGAACAATCCAATATTTAGATTTTGGGTAGGCTATCCTTTTGTTGAACGAATCGAAGCATCAGACTAAAAAAGCTTTTGAAAATAACAGAATATTTCGATTAAAGGTTGGGTAGGTAAGTTTGAGAAACCGGCACGAGATACAC
The DNA here is from genome assembly GCA_028583405.1 of Pogonophryne albipinna. Lineage (NCBI taxonomy): Eukaryota > Metazoa > Chordata > Actinopteri > Perciformes > Artedidraconidae > Pogonophryne > Pogonophryne albipinna. Next base: position 33,649,867 of record CM053251.1, read on the forward strand.
TTTTTGTTATATTCCATGGAATGCTCTTAACATCCCGATAGCAATGAATATCTTAAGTGCTTTGACAAAAAATACATAAAAACATTTCATCTGTGGAAGCCGTAGTACTGTAAAAAGCACGACCACTCATTTTAGCCGGCCCGGCTAAAATAACCTGCCTGTCAGCCTTCCATCTGTGCACAAATTTATCTCGTGCCCTCATTGGTCATGTGCGCGTTCGTGTGTGTTGGAGGAGGGGCTGTGTATTTTCAAATTCTAGCGCACTCGAGCTGGTTTCTCCAAAATTACCTACCCCGCCACCTTTAAGGTCAAAATATATAATATTTGTAAATCTGACTCTGAAAGAGTCAGTGCCTCACCAGCCATGAACCTCACCGCACGTCACTGCTGTAGTGACTGTACAGTCAGAGTGTACTGTACTGTCTGTACACCATGTATTTTCTACAACTCTACATGTGTACATTATACAGTACATACTACATACATAGTGATGTACATACTGTTAGAAATTAAAATCAAGGTTGATATGGCGTAATTTTGAATTAAATACACTATTTAATTTAAATCAGTTTTATTCTGAAAAAACCGGAAGTTCACACTATTAACTTAATACTTTTATTCTGAAAATTATTCACTTCCGGTTAGCATTAGCATGTGGCGAAATGCTACGTTTTCAAACCATGAATCGAAGGTGAAATGACATGTGATGTTGTACACTGAGCACACTGGGATTAGCACTCATTTATTGACGCTGAATAACGTTTATCAGGGAATGTTTAAATAACCACAGACACCAGAATATACGTAAGTGCTAGTTTTTTTGCGAGTCCAAGTACCGGTTCCCGACGTTCCGGTTTTAACCGGACTTGAACCGAAACTTTTTACAAGTCCAGTACCGGTTCGGCGTACCGGTACGCAGCACTACTTCCAAGAGACCCCTAAACATCTACTTAAACCGATCACTGTAAATGAAACGCGGAGAGAAGCAGCAGTGCAAATCGTTAAGTCTATTACCTTGTATGCACTACGACATTAACTTGGTAAAATGTAATATGTTTTTATGAAAATATGTTGAATGTTGTGTTTTCAATTAAACAACCATTACAAAATGAAAATGTGTTTTATTTTTTGCTTTCATATATAGTAATAGTATTGTAAACGAAACATTTAAAGTCAATCATGTGCTCTCATTGTATGCTCTGTTTTTAGATGTAATGCATCTTTGTGTCAAAAACAGAGCATACAATGAGAGCACATGATACACTTTAAATGTTTCGTTTACAATACTATTACTATATATGAAAGCAAAAAATAAAACACATTTTCATTTTGTAATGGTTGTTTAATTGAAAACACAACATTCAACACATTTTTATAAAAACATATTACATTTTACCAAGTTAATGTCGTAGTGCATACAAGGTAATAAACTTAACGATTTGCACTGCTGCTTCTCTCCGCGTTCCATTTACAGTGATCGGTTTATCGTTCAATTCACATTGCCCAAGCAGATGTTTAGGGGTCTCTTGGAAGTATACGAATGCATTTTTTATATCAGATAAATGCATTAACATCACATGCAAATTCTCTATCCTTTCACCCGTAACGATTATAATCTGCTTTGCTTCTTCTTCGGTTTCACCATTATTAGCTCTAAATGTAATCCTTTCTTGTGCTTCTTGTGGTCTGTTGAATACCTGGCGTAGGATTTGTTTAGCTGTAAGGACAGGTATCATATAATTGTCTTCAAAAGCTTTGTCTATGTCGTCACACGTTTTGGCGTATCCTTCGATGTAATGACAACCGATACTAGAATAGAGATCCTCCAACAGTCTTTTAATACATGTTCTGGCACTGTCGCCAATTTGGGAAATTCCATAGTATCGCGCTTTTTCTCTCATTATATTGAAGCAAAGCTCTGCCATTGCTTTTGGTATTTGTTCAACACATTCGCAGCAGTCTGTTAGCGGTAGATGATCTATAAGATTATTATGATCCGGTAATGGCTCTACAACACCATCAGCATCCTCTAGTTTAAATTTCTTCACTTTGTTCCTTTTTCTTTTCACCTTCCTTCTTTTTGTCTTTTTCGTTTTCCGTCCTTTTGCCCCTTTTCTTTTAATTCGCATTCCGCGTTTGCTTTTCTTCTCCTTTTCATTTAGCTTTTTCTTCGTTTTTCTTTACTTTTTCTTTTCTGCTAGTTGTCGTTTGCGATCTTGGCGAGTGGTATGAGATATACTGTTTCTATAAAGGTTATCTATAATACCATCTTTTAAAGAAAGATATTCTTCATATGTCATGTTATCATGGTCCTCTTTTGTCCTAAAGACCTTACATGGATATGATATAGAGGAGAGCTCTTCTTCGGAAACATCCTCTCCCCTACTTTGTAACATCCAGTCATTAAGCCCATATCCGTTATCCTGGTGATAATAAGGGGAGGCTACATCAGACTTGGTTTTTCTCAGATCCATGGCTAGTTTTCAACGGTCGTCTTAGTGGGGTCCTTAGTTTTATATGATTTGCTGAGTGGGGTGGGACTTATTGCGTTCAGTGGGAGGAGTCATCTGTAGAAAGTACTCTGTTTTATTAGATTTCGTCAAGCATCTGACTCTTAATGGCAGTTTGTAATTTTGAGGCTATTTCAGTGAAACAAGGCTGTTTTGAACATTTGACAGATTTATGCTTAATTCTCTCAAAAAGGTTACCGAAAGATACACTTTTCTTTTTAAAAGCTGACCACTACCATGAAAGTACTGGAGACTGCCCCTGTCTTGTCACATAGATTATACTATCTGTGTCGTAGTAGAAAACTATTAACCTCTTAAGCCCGAGGGTCCCCCCAGTGGACCCCCCCCACAGTTTTTTTACGAGACTATGTCTCAGGGCTTCTTAACATTTATGAAACTATTAATGTTCCATACCCTTTTAACGCTAAGAAACTCCGCTAACTGACAATGTGAACCATTTTTAGCTAAAAGAAACACAAGAGTAATACCAAGCCTTTGAATTAGCATGGAGCGAAAAAATGATAACTAATGCTAACGGTTTTTGCACAGCACTCACGGTAGAAATGCCCTTATTACTTATCGTAACTGCACAAACAAGATATACGATTTAAAGCTGAGACTCCACAGATTCCAGACATATAATATCATCACTGTAGGACCCCGAATTGCGGAGCTATCAGCCAGAAAAGAGAAAGTAAACAACATCCGGTTTAAAAAATATTACAATAATTTCGTCTTACCTTTTTTGATTTGTGATCAAAAGTTGTGTTCACCGGAATAAAAACGCCGCTCAAGGTTAATCCAATGTCTTTGTGTCATGTAGAAATTTTGACTGATAATCCTTCATCATATTTATGGCAATATACTGGGTTTAAAATGTTGCCGTCCAGACGTGCACTTTCAGATATGCTTTGTTCGCTTCTCTATTACGTCCGCTATGGTAATGTTTACGTTGATTTGGGAACTGCCCATCGATTCTATTGGTTCTGATGGTTAAGAAAAATGTGTAAATCACACGAATGGACCAATGGGTTCCAGAGATATGGTCCTGCGTAAAGTATAAAGAATGCCAGCCAGTTTAAGTACTTTACGCAGGCGGCTTCATTTATTGTTTACTACGGCAATACCAGGCATTACAGCAGAACCCAGAACACACGGAGGACAGAGCGGACAGCAGATAACGGAATTGCAGTTTTATTGCTTATAGATTATCAGAACATTTCAAAGGGGACACAGCCACATTGGATATTAACCTATGGATTAACTACATCATCGTTTTTATCGTTTTAATGCCATTGAAGACCAGTTTAGACCAGGCAAAGAGGAAGGTAAGCCATTAGCCTAACGCATGCTAGTACCTAGCGCCACTTGTTTTGATGTACGTTTTTGTTGATAACGTCGCAAGTTTGTATCTTTCAGTGTTGAGGTGGGCACCGTTAGATTCTGTGTCTTTACGATCATAAACGATGTGTTGGATGTGCAGCTAGGATAAGTAATAAGGGAGCTAGGATAAGTAATAAGGGAGCTAGGAGTGATTTTCGGTGCAGTAATAGGTTAGCATTTTTCGCTCGGGGCTAATTCAGATGCTCACTGTTAGCATTGTGGTTTTTTTGGAAAAAATAAATGAAAAAGATCAGTTAAATACGTTTTTTTCCCGTTATATGGATATAAAATATTCATAGTTTATTAAATAGTAAGGTTCCTTAGACGTTGTTTCCTGCAAATGACGCGATTTCGGTCCGTGGGGCCTATAAGTGCTATATAAATAAACTTGCCTTGCCTAAGAGGATAACAGAGTATGTTCTTATATTTTATTTTTATTTTTTTTCACAACAGTTGTATTTGGATGGAATGAATACCTATAGTGAAAATTCAAAGTAATAAAATGATTTTTACAGTGAAAAAGTTCAAATGGAACCGATGGTTCCCAAATTACCCAGAGGTGAGTCCGCCTGGACTTTATTTTTCTAAACCTCTCTAAAAAGGTCAAATTTCACTTGTTTTGCATCAATCTTGATACAGGGTACTTATTATATGTTATAGTTTGGATTCCTAAAGCTTTTAGTCTACTAACCCATCATTCAAGGGTGGTTTTTACTATAAGTAATGTTTTTTTTTAGGCGGACATTAGAATTTACATGTTTTTACTATGTTCCATCTGAATTTACTTTAAAATAAAAACATCTATATTGATTCTGACACTTCTACATCCAACTCACAGATGTAACCTTGCTTTGAGAGAAAAGATTATTAATTTACCCCTTTTAGAAGTGAAGATATAGTCTTTGTTGTGTTAGTGGCATTTTCGAGCCTGAAACCTGAAAAACAGGCTCAGGGCTTAAGAGGTTAAGAATGTCACAAGGCTCAGGACCCAAACGCACAACACCAGAAACAGGTCAGATTAACAAGGTCTTTTAATTAAGGTCAAAACACAAAACGCTCACTTGGAAGATCAAAACCAAAACATCTACATGGACTATCAAAAATATACTTAACACGATCAAGGAATGACTGGCAGGCTTGACGAGACAAGACGAATTGGCACAGGACAAAGGGAGACGCAGACTATATATACACACTAGGTAAGGGGACACAGGTGGCAACAATTAAGGGAGGGGCTGACAATCACACTGGAGGGAAAAACACACAAGGGCAGGAATGCTCTGAAACGAGAGGAAAAGGTTACTACAAAATAAAACAGGAAATCATAAGACAAAGCGAAAGACAAAAGGACTGAACTAAATAAATTAACTTAACACAAATGTCTAGACACCACAGTACCCCCTCCTTTACGGACGGCTCCGGACGGCCCAGAGAGTTCAGGATGGCTCTTGTAAAAATCCTTTATCAGGTTCTGGTCCACTATGAAGCTAGATGGGATCCACTCCCGCTCTTCCGGTCCATAACCCTCCCAGTCCACTAAAAACTGCTGACCCCTTCCTCGTTTTCTGACCTTCAGCAGACGCTTGACGGTGTAGACCAGACCTCCGTCAATGATCCTGGGAGGAGGGGGGGGCTTGGAAGCGGGAACCATCTTGCTTTCCTTGACCGGCTTGAGTTTGCTTACATGGAATGTTGGATGGACTCTGAGTGATCTAGGCAGGCGCAAACGAACAGACACAGGGTTAATACACTTGGACACCGTGAATGGGACTACAAATCTTGGTGCCAGCTTCCTAGAGGCTACGTTCAGGGGCAAGTCTCTGGTGGATAACCACACTTTCTGACCCGGTCTGTAAACAGGTGCAGGACGGCGATGCCGATCAGCCGCTTTCTTCATGCGGGCCGAGGTCCTCAGGAGGATCCGACGTGCTGAAGTCCAAATGCCATGACAGCGCCTGACCAGTGCGTGTGCCGAGGGAACCATGACTTCTTTCTCTGTCTCGGAGAACATGGGAGGTTGGTAACCGTAGACGCACTGGAATGGGGTCAAACCGGTGGCAGAGGTAGGCAATGAGTTGTGGGCGTATTCTACCCACGTGAGGTGTTTACTCCAAGAAGCTGGGTTTTGGGACACCAGGCACCGGAGGCAGGTTTCCAGTACTTGATTAAGTCTCTCCGTTTGTCCATTTGATTGGGGATGGTAGCCGAAAGAGAGGCTGGCAGAGGCCCCGATGAGGCTGCAAAACTCCCTCCAGAAACGGGAGACAAACTGAGGGCCCCGGTCCGACACGATGTCCCTGGGAAAGCCGTGGAGACGAAAAACATGGTGCAACAAAACTTCAGCCGTTTCTTTGGCCGATGGCAGTTTAGGCAAAGCAATAAAATGTGTCATTTTAGAGAATCTATCCACCACTGTGAGGACGGTGGTGTTACCTTTGGATTCTGGCAGTCCGGTGACAAAATCCACTGAGATGTCGGACCAGGGCCGACTGGGGATAGGCAGCGGCCTGAGCAGACCCATCTGGGGCCTGGAAGAGGTTTTATTCCTGGCGCAGATGGTGCAGGCGGCCACATACTCCTTGACATCCCTTTCCATAGATGTCCACCAGAACCGTTGCTTGATGAAGTACATGGTTTTTTTAACCCCAGGATGGCAGGTGAGCAGCGAGGTGTGAGCCCATTGAATGACCTTGGGACGCACAGATTGAGGAACAAACAACCTATTTGGGAGGCAACCCCTAGGTGTCGGGCTCTCACCATTAGCTTGTTTCACCTCTGTTTCTATTGGCCAAGTTACCGCTCCAACCACACAGTTTAGTGGAAGGATGGGCTTTGGTTCCTTGGCCGAGGGTTCAGGAACAAAAACCCGAGAAAGTGCATCTGGCTTGGCATTTTGTGAACCGGGTCTAAATGACAAGGAAAAGTTAAAACGGGTGAAGAACAAAGCCCATCTTGCCTGACGTGAGTTCAGTCTCTCCATTCCTCAAGCGCTGTTTTAACTGCCAAAAGTTCTCTGTTGCCTACATCATAGTTGCGTTCAGCAGGTGTTAACTTACGTGACAGAAATGCACATGGGTGAAATTTGCTGTCCTTGGCTGAACGTTGTGACAACACAGCCCCAACTCCATCATTGGATGCATCCACCTCCACCACGAACTGCCGTAGTGGATCAGGAGTGATGAGAACAGGAGCAGAGGTAAACAGTCTTTTCAATTCCTGGAAAGCTTTGTCGGCCTGTAGAGTCCACAACAACTGAACATGGGTTGAGGTGAGTGCGTGGAGAGGTGCAGCTATGGAGCTAAAATGTCTTATGAAGCGTCTGTAGAAGTTAGCAAAACCGAGAAATTGCTGTACCTTCTTCCTGTTGTTGGGTGTGGGCCAATTTGCGACAGCACTGACCTTGCTTGGATCCATCTTGATCTGGTCCGGAGCAATGATGAAGCCCAGGAATGAGACAGAGGTCTTGTGAAAATCACATTTCTCAGCCTTCACGAATAGTTGGTTTTCCAAAAGGCGTTGGAGGACCTGGCGGACATGCTGAACATGGGACTCTTCATCAGGAGAGAATATCAATATATCATCCAGGTAGACAAACACAAAATGATTCAAATATTGTCTGAGCACGTCATTCACAAGAGCCTGAAATACAGCAGGAGCATTAGTTAGTACAAACAGCATTACTAAGTATTCATAGTGGCCACTGGGGGTATTGAACCCAGTCTTCCATTCGTCCCCCTCCCTTATCCTGACCAAGTGATAGGCATTCCTCAAGTCAAGTTTAGTGAAGATCTTAGCTCCTTTTAACAGTTCAAAAGCAGTGGAAATGAGGGGGAGAGGGTACCTGTTCTTTACCGTTATATCATTCAGGAGAGAGTAGTCTATGCAGGGTCGGAGGGATCCGTCTTTTTTACCCACGAAGAAGAATCCGGCGCCAGCAGGAGATGACGATGGACGAATGAGGCCCGCCTTCAGAGATGAGTCAATGTAATCCGTCATAGATTGTCTTTCAGGACCAGACATTGAGTATAGACGTCCCTTGGGAATGGGGGCACCCGGTAGTAAGTCAATTGCACAGTCATAAGGTCGATGAGGAGGCAATGTAGAGGCCCGAGTCTTAGTGAAAACCTCCATCAGGTTGTGGTAACAGGAGGGAACATTGGGCAGGTCTGGTAAGTCAGAGGCATGGTCATGAGTTACTTCCTTCGTCTCTACCTCACTACCTGAAGTAAACCTTCCTACTGATAGCCCTTCAACTTCTCCTGGTGAAACCAAACATGTATGATTACATTCTCTTCCCCAACCCTTCACCCTACCGGAACGCCAGTCAATGTGAGGATTATGTCTTTTCAACCATGGGAAGCCTAAAATCATAGGGTGTTGGGCGGAGTCGAATAAATGGAATGTCATGAATTCTGTGTGGTTGTGATTTATGATAACCTGGACAGGTTCTGTGTGGTGAGTGACTTGAAACAATAATCTTCCATCAAGGGCGCTGGCATTTAAGGTTTGAGCTAAGGGCATGGTGACAATGTTCAAGCTTTTGGCAAGACTCCAGTCCATTAAACTTTCGTCTGCTCCTGAGTCAATGAGAACATTCTGTGTTAAGGTCTGCTTACCTAATTTTACTTGGATAGGAGTCAGTGTACGTTTGAACATTTGACAGAATCAGGCTTAAATTCTCTGAGAAAGTTACTGAAAGATACACTTTTGTGTATAAAAAGCTGAAAAGTAGATAATGACGTACTTTGCGTCAGTAGATTTCGTTAAGAATCTGACTCTTAATGGCAGTTTGTGATTTTGAGGCTATTTCAGTGAAACAAGGCTGTTTTGAACATTTGACAGATTTATGCTTAATTCTCTCAAAAAGTTACTGAAAGATACACTTTTGTGTATAAAAGCTGACCACTACCATGAAGTACTCTGTTTTATTAGATTTCGTTAAGAATCTGACTCTTAATGGCAGTTTGTGATGTTGAGGCTATTTCAGTGAAACAAGGCTGTTTTGAACATTTGACAGATTTATGCTTAATTCTCTCAAAAAGTGACTGAAAGATACACTTTTGTTTTTAAAAGCTGAAAAGTAGATAATGAAGTACTTTGTGTCAGTAGATTTCGTTAAGAATCTGACTCTTAATGGCAGTTTGTGATTTTGAGGCTATTTCAGTGAAACAAGGCTGTTTTGAACATTTGACAGATTTATGCTTAATTCTCTCAAAAAGTGACTGAAAGATACACTTTTGTATTTAAAAGCTGACCACTACCATGAAAGTACTCTGTTTTATTAGATTTCGTTAAGAATCTGACTCTTAATGGCAGTTTGTGATGTTGAGGCTATTTCAGAGAAACAAGGCTGTTTTGAACATTTGACAGATTTATGCTTAAATTCTCTGAGAAAGTTACTGAAAGATACACTTTTGTGTATAAAAGCTGACCACTACCATGAAGTACTCTGTTTTATTAGATTTCGTCAAGCATCTGACTCTTAATGGCAGTTTGTGATTTTGAGGCTTGAAACAAGGCTGTTTTGAACATTTGACAGATTTATGCTTAATTCTCTAAAAAAGTTACTGAAAGATACACTTTTGTTTTTAAAAGCTGAAAATTAGATAATGAAGTACTTTGTGTCAGTAGATTTCGTTAAGAATCTGACTCTTAATGGCAGTTTGTGATTTTGAGGCTATTTCAGTGAAACAAGGCTGTTTTGAACATTTGACAGATTTATGCTTAATTCTCTCAAAAAGTTACTGAAAGATACACTTTTGTGTATAAAAGCTGACCACTACCATGAAGTACTCTGTTTTATTAGATTTCGTTAAGAATCTGACTCTTAATGGCAGTTTGTGATGTTGAGGCTATTTCAGTGAAACAAGGCTGTTTTGAACATTTGACAGATTTATGCTTAATTCTCTCAAAAAGTGACTGAAAGATACACTTTTGTTTTTAAAAGCTGAAAAGTAGATAATGAAGTACTTTGTGTCAGTAGATTTCGTTAAGAATCTGACTCTTAATGGCAGTTTGTGATTTTGAGGCTATTTCAGTGAAACAAGGCTGTTTTGAACATTTGACAGATTTATGCTTAATTCTCTCAAAAAGTGACTGAAAGATACACTTTTGTATTTAAAAGCTGACCACTACCATGAAAGTACTCTGTTTTATTAGATTTCGTTAAGAATCTGACTCTTAACGGCAGTTTGTGATGTTGAGGCTATTTCAGAGAAACAAGGCTGTTTTGAACATTTGACAGATTTATGCTTAATTCTCTGAGAAAGTTACTGAAAGATACACTTTTGTGTATAAAAGCTGACCACTACCATGAAGTACTCTGTTTTATTAGATTTCGTCAAGCATCTGACTCTTAATGGCAGTTTGTGATTTTGAGGCTTTAGGAAACAAGGCTGTTTTGAACATTTGACAGATTTATGCTTAATTCTCTGAGAAAAGTTACTGAAAGATACACTTTTGTTTATAAAAGCTGACAATTAGATAATGAAGTACTTTGTGTCAGTAGATTTCGTTAAGAATCTGACTCTTAATGGCAGTTTGTGATTTTGAGGCTATTTCAGTGAAACAAGGCTGTTTTGAACATTTGACAGATTTATGCTTAATTCTCTCAAAAAGTTACTGAAAGATACACTTTTGTGTATAAAAGCTGAATAGACTACATGAAGTACTCTGTTGTAGTAGATTTCGTTAAGAATTCTGACTCTTAATGGCAGTTTGTGATTGTGAGACTATTTCAGTGAAACAAGGCTGTTTTGAACATTTGACAGAATCAGGCTTAAATTCTCTGAGAAAGTTACTGAAAGATACACTTTTGTGTATAAAAAGCTGAAAAGTAGATAATGACGTACTTTGCGTCAGTAGATTTCGTTAAGAATCTGACTCTTAATGGCAGTTTGTGATTTTGAGGCTATTTCAGTGAAACAAGGCTGTTTTGAACATTTGACAGATTTATGCTTAATTCTCTCAAAAAGTTACTGAAAGATACACTTTTGTGTATAAAAGCTGACCACTACCATGAAGTACTCTGTTTTATTAGATTTCGTTAAGAATCTGACTCTTAATGGCAGTTTGTGATGTTGAGGCTATTTCAGTGAAACAAGGCTGTTTTGAACATTTGACAGATTTATGCTTAATTCTCTCAAAAAGTGACTGAAAGATACACTTTTGTTTTTAAAAGCTGAAAAGTAGATAATGAAGTACTTTGTGTCAGTAGATTTCGTTAAGAATCTGACTCTTAATGGCAGTTTGTGATTTTGAGGCTATTTCAGTGAAACAAGGCTGTTTTGAACATTTGACAGATTTATGCTTAATTCTCTCAAAAAGTGACTGAAAGATACACTTTTGTGTATAAAAGCTGACCACTACCATGAAGTACTCTGTTTTATTAGATTTCGCCAAGCATCTGACTCTTAATGGCAGTTTGTGATTTTGAGGCTTGAAACAAGGCTGTTTTGAACATTTGACAGATTTATGCTTAAATTCTCTGAGAAAGTTATTGAAAGATACACTTTTGTGTATAAAAGCTGATCACTACCATGAAGTATTCTGTTTGAGTAGATTTCGTTAAGATTCTGACTCTTAATGGCAGTTTGTGATTTTGAGGCTTGAAACAAGGCTGTTTTGAACATTTGACAGATTTATGCTTAAATTCTCTGAGAAAGTTACTGAAAGATACACTTTTGTGTATAAAAGCTGAAAAGTAGATAATTAAGTACTTTGTTTTAGTAGATTTTGTCAAGAATCTGACTCTTAATTGCAGTTTGTGATTTTGAGGCTATTTCAGTGAAACAAGGCTGTTTTGAACATTTGACAGATTTATGCTTAATTCTCTCAAAAAGTTACTGAAAGATACACTTTTGTGTATAAAAGCTGACCACTACCATGAAGTACTCTGTTTGAGTAGATTTAATTAGGATTCTGACTCTTAATGGCAGTTTGTGATTTTGAGGCTATTTCAGTGAAACAAGGCTGTTTTGAACATTTGACAGATTTATGCTTAATTCTCTCAAAAAGTGACTGAAAGATACACTTTTGTATTTAAAAGCTGACCACTACCATGAAAGTACTCTGTTTTATTAGATTTCGTTAAGAATCTGACTCTTAATGGCAGTTTGTGATGTTGAGGCTATTTCAGAGAAACAAGGCTGTTTTGAACATTTGACAGATTTATGCTTAAATTCTCTGAGAAAGTTACTGAAAGATACACTTTTGTGTATAAAAGCTGACCACTACCATGAAGTACTCTGTTTTATTAGATTTCGTCAAGCATCTGACTCTTAATGGCAGTTTGTGATTTTGAGGCTTGAAACAAGGCTGTTTTGAACATTTGACAGATTTATGCTTAATTCTCTAAAAAAGTTACTGAAAGATACACTTTTGTTTTTAAAAGCTGAAAATTAGATAATGAAGTACTTTGTGTCAGTAGATTTCGTTAAGAATCTGACTCTTAATGGCAGTTTGTGATTTTGAGGCTATTTCAGTGAAACAAGGCTGTTTTGAACATTTGACAGATTTATGCTTAATTCTCTCAAAAAGTTACTGAAAGATACACTTTTGTGTATAAAAGCTGACCACTACCATGAAGTACTCTGTTTTATTAGATTTCGCCTAAGCATCTGACTCTTAATGGCAGTTTGTGATTTTGAGGCTATTCAGTGAAACAAGGCTGTTTTGAACATTTGACAGATTTATGCTTAAATTCTCTGAGAAAGTTACTGAAAGATACACTTTTGTGTATAAAAGCTGATCACTACCATGAAGTACTCTGTTTGAGTAGATTTCGTTAAGATTCTGACTCTTAATGGCAGTTTGTGATTTTGAGGCTATTTCAGTGAAACAAGGCTGTTTTGAACATTTGACAGATTTATGCTTAATTCTCTCAAAAAGTGACTGAAAGATACACTTTTGTGTATAAAAGCTGACCACTACCATGAAGTACTCTGTTTTATTAGATTTCGCCAAGCATCTGACTCTTAATGGCAGTTTGTGATTTTGAGGCTTGAAACAAGGCTGTTTTGAACATTTAACAGATTTATGCTTAAATTCTCTGAGAAAGTTATTGAAAGATACACTTTTGTGTATAAAAGCTGATCACTACCATGAAGTATTCTGTTTGAGTAGATTTCGTTAAGATTCTGACTCTTAATGGCAGTTTGTGATTTTGAGGCTATTTCAGTGAAACAAGGCTGTTTTGAACATTTGACAGATTTATGCTTAATTCTCTCAAAAAGTTACTGAAAGATACACTTTTGTATTTAAAAGCTGACCACTACCATGAAAGTACTCTGTTTTATTAGATTTCGTCAAGCATCTGACTCTTAATGGCAGTTTGTGATTTTGAGGCTTGAAACAAGGCTGTTTTGAACATTTGACAGATTTATGCTTAAATTCTCTGAGAAAGTTACTGAAAGATACACTTTTGTGTATAAAAGCTGAAAAGTAGATAATTAAGTACTTTGTTTTAGTAGATTTTGTCAAGAATCTGACTCTTAATTGCAGTTTGTGATTTTGAGGCTATTTCAGTGAAACAAGGCTGTTTTGAACATTTGACAGATTTATGCTTAATTCTCTAAAAAAGTTACTGAAAGATACACTTTTGTTTTTAAAAGCTGAAAATTAGATAATGAAGTACTTTGTGTCAGTAGATTTCGTTAAGAATCTGACTCTTAATGGCAGTTTGTGATTTTGAGGCTATTTCAGTGAAACAAGGCTGTTTTGAACATTTGACAGATTTATGCTTAATTCTCTCAAAAAGTTACTGAATGATACACTTTTGTGTATAAAAGCTGATCACTACCATGAAGTACTCTGTTTTATTAGATTTCGTTAAGAATCTGACTCTTAATGGCAGTTTGTGATGTTGAGGCTATTTCAGAGAAACAAGGCTGTTTTGAACATTTGACAGATTTATGCTTAAATTCTCTGAGAAAGTTACTGAAAGATACACTTTTGTGTATAAAAGCTGACCACTACCATGAAGTACTCTGTTTTATTAGATTTCGTCAAGCATCTGACTCTTAATGGCAGTTTGTGATTTTGAGGCTTGAAACAAGGCTGTTTTGAACATTTGACAGATTTATGCTTAATTCTCTAAAAAAGTTACTGAAAGATACACTTTTGTTTTTAAAAGCTGAAAATTAGATAATGAAGTACTTTGTGTCAGTAGATTTCGTTAAGAATCTGACTCTTAATGGCAGTTTGTGATTTTGAGGCTATTTCAGTGAAACAAGGCTGTTTTGAACATTTGACAGATTTATGCTTAATTCTCTCAAAAAGTGACTGAAAGATACACTTTTGTGTATAAAAGCTGACCACTATCATGAAGTACTCTGTTTTATTAGATTTCGCCAAGCATCTGACTCTTAATGGCAGTTTGTGATTTTGAGGCTTGAAACAAGGCTGTTTTGAACATTTGACAGATTTATGCTTAAATTCTCTGAGAAAGTTACTGAAAGATACACTTTTGTGTATAAAAGCTGATCACTACCATGAAGTACTCTGTTTGAGTAGATTTCGTTAAGATTCTGACTCTTAATGGCAGTTTGTGATTTTGAGGCTATTTCAGTGAAACAAGGCTGTTTTGAACATTTGACAGATTTATGCTTAATTCTCTCAAAAAGTGACTGAAATATACACTTTTGTGTATAAAAGCTGACCACTACCATGAAGTACTCTGTTTTATTAGATTTCGCCAAGCATCTGACTCTTAATGGCAGTTTGTGATTTTGAGGCTTGAAACAAGGCTGTTTTGAACATTTAACAGATTTATGCTTAAATTCTCTGAGAAAGTTATTGAAAGATACACTTTTGTGTATAAAAGCTGATCACTACCATGAAGTATTCTGTTTGAGTAGATTTCGTTAAGATTCTGACTCTTAATGGCAGTTTGTGATTTTGAGGCTATTTCAGTGAAACAAGGCTGTTTTGAACATTTGACAGATTTATGCTTAATTCTCTCAAAAAGTTACTGAAAGATACACTTTTGTATTTAAAAGCTGACCACTACCATGAAAGTACTCTGTTTTATTAGATTTCGTCAAGCATCTGACTCTTAATGGCAGTTTGTGATTTTGAGGCTTGAAACAAGGCTGTTTTGAACATTTGACAGATTTATGCTTAAATTCTCTGAGAAAGTTACTGAAAGATACACTTTTGTGTATAAAAGCTGAAAAGTAGATAATTAAGTACTTTGTTTTAGTAGATTTAGTCAAGAATCTGACTCTTAATTGCAGTTTGTGATTTTGAGGCTATTTCAGTGAAACAAGGCTGTTTTGAACATTTGACAGATTTATGCTTAATTCTCTCAAAAAGTTACTGAAAGATACACTTTTGTGTATAAAAGCTGACCACTACCATGACGTACTCTGTTTGAGTAGATTTAATTAGGATTCTGACTCTTAATGGCAGTTTGTGATTTTGAGGCTATTTCAGTGAAACAAGGCTGTTTTGAACATTTGACAGATTTATGCTTAATTCTCTCAAAAAGTGACTGAAAGATACACTTTTGTATTTAAAAGCTGACCACTACCATGAAAGTACTCTGTTTTATTAGATTTCGTTAAGAATCTGACTCTTAATGGCAGTTTGTGATGTTGAGGCTATTTCAGAGAAACAAGGCTGTTTTGAACATTTGACAGATTTATGCTTAAATTCTCTGAGAAAGTTACTGAAAGATACACTTTTGTGTATAAAAGCTGAAAAGTAGATAATTAAGTACTTTGTTTTAGTAGATTTTGTCAAGAATCTGACTCTTAATTGCAGTTTGTGATTTTGAGGCTATTTCAGTGAAACAAGGCTGTTTTGAACATTTGACAGATTTATGCTTAATTCTCTCAAAAAGTTACTGAAAGATACACTTTTGTGTATAAAAGCTGACCACTACCATGACGTACTCTGTTTGAGTAGATTTAATTAGGATTCTGACTCTTAATGGCAGTTTGTGATTTTGAGGCTATTTCAGTGAAACAAGGCTGTTTTGAACATTTGACAGATTTATGCTTAATTCTCTCAAAAAGTGACTGAAAGATACACTTTTGTATTTAAAAGCTGACCACTACCATGAAAGTACTCTGTTTTATTAGATTTCGTTAAGAATCTGACTCTTAATGGCAGTTTGTGATGTTGAGGCTATTTCAGAGAAACAAGGCTGTTTTGAACATTTGACAGATTTATGCTTAAATTCTCTGAGAAAGTTACTGAAAGATACACTTTTGTGTATAAAAGCTGACCACTACCATGAAGTACTCTGTTTTATTAGATTTCGTCAAGCATCTGACTCTTAATGGCAGTTTGTGATTTTGAGGCTTGAAACAAGGCTGTTTTGAACATTTGACAGATTTATGCTTAATTCTCTAAAAAAGTTACTGAAAGATACACTTTTGTTTTTAAAAGCTGAAAATTAGATAATGAAGTACTTTGTGTCAGTAGATTTCGTTAAGAATCTGACTCTTAATGGCAGTTTGTGATTTTGAGGCTATTTCAGTGAAACAAGGCTGTTTTGAACATTTGACAGATTTATGCTTAATTCTCTCAAAAAGTGACTGAAAGATACACTTTTGTGTATAAAAGCTGATCACTACCATGAAGTACTCTGTTTGAGTAGATTTCGTTAAGATTCTGACTCTTAATGGCAGTTTGTGATTTTGAGGCTATTTCAGTGAAACAAGGCTGTTTTGAACATTTGACAGATTTATGCTTAATTCTCTCAAAAAGTTACTGAAAGATACACTTTTGTATTTAAAAGCTGACCACTACCATGAAAGTACTCTGTTTTATTAGATTTCGTCAAGCATCTGACTCTTAATGGCAGTTTGTGATTTTGAGGCTTGAAACAAGGCTGTTTTGAACATTTGACAGATTTATGCTTAATTCTCTCAAAAAGTTACTGAAAGATACACTTTTGTATTTAAAAGCTGAAAAGTAGATAATGAAGTACTTTGTGTCAGTAGATTTCGTTAAGAATCTGACTCTTAATGGCAGTTTGTGATTTTGAGGCTATTTCAGTGAAACAAGGCTGTTTTGAACATTTGACAGATTTATGCTTAAATTCTCTGAGAAAGTTACTGAAAGATACACTTTTGTGTATAAAAGCTGACCACTACCATGAAGTACTCTGTTTGAGTAGATTGCGTTAAGAATCTGACTCTTAATGGCAGTTTGTGATTTTGAGGCTATTTCAGTGAAACAAGGCTGTTTTGAACATTTGACAGATTTATGCTTAAATTATCTGAGAAAGTTACTGAAAGATACACTTTTGTGTATAAAAGCTGAAAAGTAGATAATTAAGTACTTTGTTTTAGTAGATTTCGTCAAGCATCTGACTCTTAATGGCAGTTTGTGATTTTGAGGCTATTTCAGTGAAACAAGGCTGTTTTGAACATTTGACAGATTTATGCTTAAATTCTCTGAGAAAGTTACTGAAAGATACACTTTTGTGTATAAAAGCTGAAAAGTAGATAATGAAGTACTTTGTGTCAGTAGATTTTGTCAAGAATCTGACTCTTAATTGCAGTTTGTGATTTTGAGGCTATTTCAGTGAAACAAGGCTGTTTTGAACATTTGACAGATTTATGCTTAAATTCTCTGAGAAAGTTGCTGAAAGATACACTTTTGTGTATAAAAGCTGACCACTACCATGAAGTACTCTGTTTGAGTAGATTTCAGCACACAGGGTCTCTACTGTAAACAGAAAAAACATAACATTTTTAAGTATCTAATAATATACTATCCACATAATATAGTAGTTTAACCCCTACCAAAAAAACAAAAACATTTAATAATTACATGATATTATAAAATAAAAATAAAAAAGTACTTACCAGAGTTTTTCAAGATCAGATACAGGTCAAGAAAATGCATAGAGGAGGTATGGTGCTGGCTCATTAGCCCTCTCACTCTTCTTAGAATGATCATGTGCAATTTGTTTAAGTTGAACTCCTATCCCCTTATAAACCAAAATAACAATAGCCCTTAATTAACACTAATCATTTAAAAAAAACTTACATCTAATTTAGAGAGGACAACTAAAAAGTGTAAGGTGACTGTTTTAAACTAATTCCACCACATATATATCTTATTTTAACCTTATACTGTATTTATTTAAAAAAAGAGTCCTCTCCTGCTGATAATCAGGTATGCGGGTCACCATGTCTCTGCTTTAAAGAGGCCTTTATCCAGGTGATTAACGATGCATCTTTTGCCCCCCACAGAGTGAGACTCTGCCCCTGCATTGATCTTCAGTAGACAGAAAAGTAATTTAATTTACCCTCAGACTGTTGATTAAGTATTTTAAGTGTTTACAGCTTTTCTTTGTTCTGATCAGCCCCACTGGAGCCGCCCTGGAGTGAATGGAGCAGAAACACATTTAAAAAAAAACTTCTCTTTTATGGATACAGCAAAATTCTAATATTACCCCTATACACCCTCACATAACTTCATATTGGGCTTCCTTATAGTTGTGTGAAGTAATTATAAATTAAAAAAAGACAAAGATCATGGGGGCAATAGGATATTTTAAATTATTATTTCCCTCTTCAGAGAGACTTTCTTATAGTTAATAAAGTAATTACACATTAGTTCACAATCCATACAACTAAAGAGAATATCCTTAGGTATCTCTATTAAAAACCTAAATAAGATATTTTTAAATGAATATGAATACCCTCTTTGCAAACAGATACTTCCTTGTAGTTAACAGTTTCACAAAAACTTTAAAAGAAACACGAGGAGCCCTCTGTAAAAGGTGAGAGTCTTTTGCAGTCAAACCTTTTTTTGTTGCATACAACAAATTCTAATATTACACCCATACAACCTCATATAACTTCATATTGGGTTTCCTTATAGTTGTGTGAAGTAATTATAAAAAAAGACAAAGATCATGGGGGGAATAGGATATTTTATTATTTCCCTCTTTACGTATTTGAAAAGTACCGGCTGTAGGCGTCTGACCCCCCTACAGATGCTGCATTCGTTTCTTGACTGGCGCTCCGGACGGATTGCGGTAAGTTGTCACAGGCTGATTAAACCCATATCGAGGCGTCTCTTGGCCATTTTTCTTTTTTGAAAGGTGACTTGGTAAGTGGAAATTACTGTCTTTTTATTTAGTTTGAGCGTATTTCTATTTTCACCTAATTCCACCCCCCACTATCTGCTGGCCTCATAGCCAAAGGAAGGGGTGGAGAAAGGGGGAGAGGCCTGGGCTGTGAGGGGGCGGGGGCTAGACAGTCTCACGCATAACTTCAAGGGGGGCTTTTCACACCTACCTGTTATAACACCTCACCCCTCACATCAAAGGATCTCGAACAATGGGAGGCGGGACTTAGCTCATTTGCATAATTGGGGGCGTGGCACTTGTCACTTTTTCATGCATACTAATGAGACGAGAGGGGCATTGTTACTACTACTCTTGTGTGTGTGTGTGTGTGTGTGTGTATAGCTATTGCTTTATCTGATTAATGTTATTTTCATATGAAAGTCCATGATTATAAGTATGCAGTATCATAACTACATCTTTGATGTTTATAAAAAAACAAACCGTTTGAAAATTGGTAGAAAATTGAGCAAGCTATGGTTATTTAAATAGTAAACCATAATGTTATGAATGAGAGAACTGCCTGTGGCAAGATGGCGGCCAAGTGGCAACGTCGGTCTCCATTGGCCAGCAGCGCGAGTGAGTCATCTAGTGTTTATATATATCTATGGCGGTGTCGGTACCATATCTGCTCGGGGTACCATTGTCACTACCCGATCCGTCCCCCTGCCCGATCGGTACTGCGCATGTGCGAGATGGTCCGCCATATTGGACAACTCCGGACGGCAACCCAAGATGGACACTTGACACAGTGGCTTTTAGCAAAGCTCAAAAAGAAAACTCGAGAGAGATGAGTTATTGTTATAACAACGTGACTTCACTATTATTTAACAACTCTTTTTATTGGGTTATTTTATTTGGGGTTAAGTACATTGTCAGAATAAGTGTGGAATGAATTTAACTTCTGTTAGACAGCCATATGCCATACATTTTTGCATACATTCACAGTAAATATTTATTCAGTATGATAGCTGTATAATAAATAAATAAAATAACCCAATAAAAAGAGTTGTTAAATAATAGTGAAGTCACGTTGTAATAAAAATAACTCATCTCTCTCGAGTTTTCTTTTTGAGCTTTGCTAAAAGCCACTGTGTCAAGTGTCCATCTTGGGTTGCCGTCCGGAGTTGTCCAATATATCGGACCATCTCGCACATGCGCAGTACCGATCGGGCAGGGGGACGGATCGGGTAGTGACAACCATATCTGCTCGGGTGTATTTCCGTCGCATCCGTCATCCGTCATATCCGTCATATTGTACGACAACTCAAGAGGGCCATCATACACGGTCAAATTCCGAACATTTAAACATAGCCTACACTTCATTCTTTACTTTGTCCGTTATTGTAGAAGATTATACTTTTTCTCCGTCATGTTGTTTCCATAGCAACAACTTCAAACAGGCATAGCCTACACTTCATTCTTTACTTTGTCCGTTATTATATGTAGAAGATATTACTTTTTTCTCCGTCATGTTGTTTCCATAGCAACAACTTCAAACAATAACAACTAACCGCTAGCCGCAAAGCTATTATCACAGCCACTGCTCCGTTTTCGGAGACTTTGCACACGTTTTTCACAAACATTTTCACATGCTAGGAGTACTTGCATTCGCTTCGTCTTGATCTGTAGATGTGATTTGATGTGTCGTATGTCCCCCAACTCCTCTCCAAAGTTCAGATATTTAATAAAATACTCAGGGGAGTTTCCTGAATTTTCATGCCCAAAACCAAGCACTAGGCCCTGGGTAAATTAAGAGGCTGATCTCGAGCACTTTTGTCCACTTTCCCTGGTGGTAGAAACTCAAGCCAGGCATCCCTGGAATCGTCTCAGAGAGTAGATGATCAATGGGGCCTTGTTTTTACTGAATGATGTGTTTTTTTATGGGGAATTCAAATATGAGCTTATTTTTTGGATTTTCGGAGACTTTGCACACGTTTTTCACAAACATTTTCACGCTAGGAGTATGGGAGTACTTCCATTCGCTTCATCTTGATCTGTAGATGTGATTTGATGTGTCGTGTGTCTCCCAACTCCTCTCCAAAGTTCAGATACTATATAAAAATACTAAAAGGTAGTTCTGCAGACGGCCGGTGTGTGGCAGCAGAGCGCTGGGAGCAGAGGGAGGTGAGTTGCGGTGAGTTGCCGTACAATATGACGCATATGACGGATGCGACGGAAATACACCCGAGCAGATATGGTACCCCCATGGATGTATAATAAGAACTGGATACAGCGTGGGAGGCGGGGCCTCATTCATTCCTATGAGAGTTGCTCATTGGCGCATGATGACAAAATGGCCCAACTTTTGAGAGAGTGAAACGTCACAGATTACCCGGCATGCCTGAGAAGTACCCGTATGTGCGCTCATAGCGCATGCGCAACTTTAACCAAAATGCTCGTTCACATCAAGCACGTCAATTTGCGTACACGTAACAGCACCGCGCGTTCATGACAGCATGGTAATGGATTGTTATTATTATGGATTTTATATTAACGAGGCGGCAGTTAGCAGCTAGCGGCTAGCTAGTAATTATGCTAATGTACACATCAATCGTTAGGTACTTATATTACGCTGTAACAGGATCTAGTGATATCCAACAGAGCTTCATTTAGCATGAAAGAATTATTGCACTGTATATATATATATATATATATATTTACACACAGTGCAATAAGCTTCTTATCAGTATTCTCATCCTCCTCGACCTCTCTGCTGCTTTTGACACTGTTTCTCATACAGTCCTCCTGAAATGCCTCTCTGACAACCTTGGCATCACTGGCACAGCTCTGTCATGGTTTCAGTCCTATCTCTCAACCAGGTCTCAGTTTGTTAGCATCAGCGGCTCATCCTCCCCCTCGGCCCCAGTCAACCATGGTGTCCCCCAAGGCTCCGTGCTTGGTCCCCTACTTTTCACCATTTACATGCTCCCCCTTGGCCAGATCATACGTCAATTCGGTCTCAATTTCCACTGCTACGCTGACGACACTCAGCTCTATCTCAGCACCTCACCATCCGCCCAGCTCCCTCCACAGTCTTTGGTCAATTGTCTCCATGCCATAAAAACCTGGATGACAGCAAATCTACTCAAACTCAACAGTAAGAAGACTGAGCTCATGGTTGTGCCCCCCAAAGCACTGCTCCGGAAGGTTGGGGATCTCCTCCTCCACATTGACGGCTGTTCCATCTCCCCGTCTCCCGAAGTCCGTAACCTGGGTGTCATCCTTGACTCCACTCTCTCATTTCAGTCACATATCAAATCCGTCACTAAGTCTGCCTTCTATCACCTCAGGAACATCTCCCGTCTACGACCATCACTCTCTGATTCCGTGGCCGAGACCCTCATTCATGCATTCGTCTCCTCCCGGTTGGATTACTGCAACGGAGTCCTGTTCGGGGTTCCCAGTAAAGCCCTGGACAGGCTCCAGTATGTGCAGAACTCGGCTGCCAGGGTGCTCACTCACACCAAGCCCTGGCAGCACATCACCCCCACCCTGATCCACCTCCACTGGCTCCCAGTCAAGCACCGTATCACCTATAAACTCCTTCTTCTGACTTACAAATCCCTCCATGCCCTCGCCCCCCAATACCTGTCTGACCTTCTCCGCTACCACACTCCATCCCGGAAGCTAAGATCATCTGGACAGGATCTCCTCTCCACCCCCGCACCAGGTTGCGGACTTTCGGTGACAGAGCCTTCAGTGTGGCATCCCCCACCCTCTGGAACTCTCTCCCCCCCGAAATCCGCAGCGCCCCAACCCTGGACAATTTCAAAAAAGCCCTCAAAACGCACCTTTTTACCAAGGTTTTCCCCACTGTATAGTTAGTTTAATAGGTTTATTTTTCCGCTACTTCCCCCCCCCCACCCCCTTAACCTGTCTGCCTCTTTTCCCCTACTCCCCCCCCCCCCTACCCGACTTGTAAAGCGACCTTGGGTTTCCTGAAAGGCGCTATAAAAATATTATATATTATTATTATTATTATTAGTGCAATAAGAAGCTGCAGGGACGTTAATCTACGTCGGTAATATTAACTTTATTTAATACAACATTTACGGTACAACATTTACATCATACAGCCCATGTAGTAGGCTATAATATTTTACAAATGATGAATTACAGCAAACATGTGCAATATCCATTATTACAGCTCCGTGAGCCGGCAGTAAGGCGATATGGTCCGTTCTTATTGTGCATCCATGGGTAAAGATAAACGCATGTAGTGCTGAACACGTAACATGAACGTGCCGGGCGGCGCCGCGGTCCCGTGGGTTAGATGCGCGTTCATAATGCAGAGGGAAATAACTCTCAGAATAACGTTATTAGCACATTTTTACAACTTGAGGAACGAATGTTTTTAATAAGGGCTATACAAGTGTTCATACTGGGTTGTTTATTTAGTTTAAAAAAAATTATCTTATGTAAGTCAATGGGAAAAAGTGTTTCCGGGCCCAGCAACCTAAAGGAAGTGTAGTACCGCCGTATGGCCACAACGAATATTCTCATCAGACTCTGGCGCACTTCCTGGGGGCTTGGGTACCCCGAGCAGATATGGTACCTACAGCGGTATGCACCTTTTAAGTTGTTTGCAATCCGCCAAAAGCAAGAGAAGAAGAAGAAACAGCACGTGAGACAGCACGTGAGACAGCCGGAGCCCCGGACTGCAAAACGTTATACCTACTCTGCGGCCATGAATGTAATGATGGATTATCAGCAACAATTCTAAAGTGACTAAGAGACATTGGATTAATCTTGAGCAGCGTTTTTATTCCCTTGAACACGACTTTTGATCACAAAACAGCAACGGTAAGACATAATTATTGTTATGGTTTAGAACACTGTTGTTGTTTTCTTGCTCTGTTCTAGCTGCTAGCTCAGTGAGTTAGTGTCCTACAGTGATGATACTTATATCAAAATAATCTGTGGAGTATCAGCTTTCAGATGATATGTAGTTTGTGTAGAACATATTAATATTTAAAGATCGTTTTTGCTAGTTAGCACCGGAAGTAGCATAATCTGTTTTCACTAAGGGCTAATGCTAACGCTTCTTGTGAGACTTGTGTTTTGTTTCGGTAAAAATGGCTCATATCGTCAGGTTGCTGAGTTTTTTCTCGTTATTTGAGTATAAGACATTCATAGGTTTGTAAATATTAAGAAGCCCCCAGACGCTGTCTCCTGCAGTGACGCGTTTTTCCCCCGGTATCGGGGGGCGGGGTCGGGGGGGGGGGGGCTTAAGAGGTTTTTAACAAAGAAAAAAAGTGCCACTGCGGTTATATCCCTGGAGGGAGATGTGGAGATTACATCAAAAGACACAATCTAAGAGACCCTTTTATTCCTTATGGCTGTGACAACAGATAAAATAAGTGGTGATATAGGGAAAGGAGAGGATTTCACTTTTTGCACATGGAATGTGAACGAGATCAATGAACCAGTAAAATGGGGGGAAAGTACTGTCCCATTTAAGGGAGCTTCATGCAGACATCAGTTTCTTACAAGAGACACATTTAAATAACAAAGCACACAATAAAATTAAGGCTAAATGGATCAATCAAGTTTATCATTCTACATTTTCGGCAAAGGCTAGAGGTGTGGCTATAATCATTCGCATTAAACAAAGTCTTGGCTTTCAGAATATTAAACTTGTTTCGGCAAATTCAGATGATAAATACAACTTTGAAGCTTGTAACGGCATAATTACAAGCGGAGAACGGAGTAACTTAACGTCACAGCAGAGATAACAACAGCCGGTGTTTCTCGTGAGTGTTTTTCCCGGGAAACAAACACAATACACACAAAAGCAAAATGACACAAACACACACGTATACACACACACTCGCGCTTCCCCTCCAAACGAAAATATCTTCCCTCCGTAGTATTTTGATCATTTGCTCCACTAATAATCAATCAGATCGATGGATTCCAGAGAAGAGAAAACTTTGAAGGCCTTTTTCTCAAAATGATGACTCGGTGACAGTCATTATATAATGTGACATATTTCGCTTAATATTTGGAGTACAAAAACAATCCTGATATCATTAGAAAGCTAGGAATCTCCTCTTTCCAACAGTGTATACAACTCAAAATGTGTCTTCGGGTCAATGCGACTGATTTCGATAGAGCAGGTCACATATATGGTCCAAACAGGGACGATCCAGATTCTTTTTCCCGAAACAAATGATAAAGATGATATTTCACCAACATTGTTATGGGAGACTTTTAAAGTGTATATAAGAGGGTGTGTTATCTCTTTCCAGCCATCGCAAAGAAAACGGGACTGCATTAAACAATCACAATTAGAGGAACAAATTCAAAAACTGGATACAGAAAACGCCACCCTACCATCTACTGAGTTGCACAGTAAAATCTCTTCTCTTAAATATGAGCTCAATCAAATACTTTCTGAGAACATTTCTAAAGCCTTTATTTTTACTAGTCAGACATATTTTGAGTTTGGGGATAAACCACATAAACTGCTAGCGAGACAGCTGCGGAAAAGGGAAAGCGATAGGGCCATCCACAGGGTAAAATCAGAGGAAGGCACTCCCTTGAGCTCTCAGACATATCAATGACATGTTTCGGCGGTTTTATGATGATTTATACAACTCTAAGGCCCATGCGCAACCTGAAGTTGCGGACCAGTTCTTACATGCGTGTGACCTGCCCACATTAGAACAGAGAGATTGTGACTCTCTTGAAAAGGACATTACATGTGAGGAAATCAAAAAGACAATTAACTCACAAAAAAATGGCAAAAGCCCGGGGCCAGATGGGATGTGCAATTAATTCTATAAAAAGTTCAGCAATATGCTGGCTCCTATTTTGTTGAGGATGTACAGGAAAGCGTATGATATTGGCATGCTGCCGCCAACACTAAACGAGGCAACTATAACAGTGATTCCAAAAAAAGGGAAAGATTCCCTTTTTGCTTTTGGTCCTGTCGTGTCGCTGTTGGTCCTGTCCTGTTGTCTGCGGAGGCCCACTCCCACCTGTTGAGTGCGGCTGTGCTTGGGTGGTATCCCCCCGACGAAGACGTCGCGAGGAGACGGAGCGGCTCCACTGTCTGGTGTCTGTGGTCTGCAGAGGCCTGCTCCCACCTGTGGAGTGCGGCTGTGCGGAGAAGGATTTTGCCCCGAGGACGTCGCGGAGAGACGGAGTGGCTCCACGCTTCGGGCTGGGGCCTGCTCCCGTCGGGCGTGTGCTGCTGTGCGGAGGAGGATTTGCCACAGCTGGGGCTTGCTTTCCACCTTTCCTGGCTGCGTTGTGGCTGAGGAGGAGGGTTCTTGCCCGGGGAACATCGGAGTCATGTTTCTGCTGTGCCTGTTTGCTGTTTTGGACTGTGGGAAGATCTCTAGTAATCCTGAGAGGTCTACTGGATTCGGGTATGTTCTGCTACCCACGGTGGGCATCCCCTGCGGAGGTTCAGATGTGCTGCACAAACAATTGCCGGTTGCCTTGTCGCGGACAATCTGCTCGACAAAATATGTTTGTCTTTTTTGTTTACCTGCTATGATGGTTCTTCAGGACTGCTTCTTAAGCTCTAATCACACTTTCACAGACTTTGCTGGTGATTCTAGAGAAGATGACGGTGTATGTGTGTCGTTTAAGAGGAAAAGATGCCTGTTTTTGTTGTTGTTATTACTGTCAGGAAATGTACAACCTAACCCTGGTCCACCCAGTAGTAGTAGTCAGATCGCTACTCCTGCTGATTTTAAAGCTAGGTCTGGGTTGGGTTTCATCCACTTGAATGTGCGCAGTCTGTTAGGTAAACTAGATTTTGTCCGCATCTGGGCGAGCTCGACTGACGCTGATGTCATTGTTTTATCAGAAACATGGCTAAACAAATCTATTTTGGCCTCTGACATTGCCTTAAATGGTTATACTGTGTATCGTACCGACCGGCCTAATAAAGGTGGTGGCGTTGCCATTTATGTTAAGAATAAGTTCAGTGTAACCACATTAGTTTCTAAATCGATCGGTAAGCAATTTGAATTTTTAGCCATAAATATAGAAGTGGCAAAGGGTCAACAGGTCATGGTAGTGAGTTGTTACAGACCCCCCTCAGCTGTCAAAGACTCCTTGTCTTCACTAGCAAATATTTTATCACAACTAGACTACAAGGAAATAGTGCTACTTGGATATTTTAACTGGGACTGGTTAACTGCAGTGTCAGAGGATTTTAAAAACCTTTGTATCTCTTTAAATGTTACTCAGATTGTTGACAGTCCTACTCGCCCTAACATTAAGTCCCCTAATAAATCCTCCCTAATTGATCTCATTTTAACTAATGTTCCCCATAAATATTCATCTGTGGGAGTATTTGCAAATGATCTGAGTGACCACTGTGTTGTAGCCATAATTAGGGACACTAAGGTCCAAAAGGCTAAACCTCGCATTATCATTAAGAGAGACAAAAAACATTTTGTGGAGCAAGGTTTTGTGCATGATCTGTTTGATTTTGATTGGGGTAAAATCGATCTGTGTGCTGATGTAGAAACCGCATGGTCTTATTTTTATCTTGGTTTTATGGAGATCATTGATAGACATGCACCCCTGCGTACATTTAGAGTAAAGGGACGTGACAATCCTTGGTTTTCTGCTAATCTGTCCAGTCTCCTTCATGAGAGAAACAAGGCCTGGGCAAAAGCTAGGAAATCAGGCTCAGAGGTAGAATGGCTGCATTTTAGTCAGCTAAGAAATAGCTTCACTTCACATATCAAAAGTGCTAAATCAAAGTACTATCTGTCAGTAACCACAAAGAATCTGAATAATCCTGGAACATTTTGGAAATCCATTAAATCGTTATCCACCGGCGATATCCGTAATGAGCTACCTCCGTGCATTACCACAGCATCTGGCTCTATATCGGACAGGGCTACTATGCTAAATTGCTTTAATGAGCATTTTGTGTCCTGTGGTTCTCTATTTGATTCTGTCACTAACTCTGCTTCTGTGAACACTACAGTATGTGACTCTGAAAAACGTGTGTTGGAAAACCCTTTTAGTTTTACCCCTTTTACTGTTGATGTTGTTCGTGAAGCTTTAACCAAGTTAGATCCTAAGAAACCGTCCGGCCCGGACAACGTAGAACCTTTCTTTTAAAGATAGCTGCAGATTGTATTGCTCCACCTCTCACTACTCTTTTTAACCTCTCACTCAGCACTAACACAATTCCAAAATTGTGGAAGTCAGCGTATGTCCTGCCTTTGCTAAAAGGAGGGGAGGCCACCTTATTAAATAACTATAGGCCAATCTCTAAGTTGTCAGTTCTGGCTAAGGTTCTTGAACGCTTACTGAGTGAACAGGTAAAGGTGTTTTTATGTACAAATGACATCCTGTCTAAACATCAGTCAAGCTTCAGAAAGCAACACAGCACCATCACTGCCACAATGAAAGTGGTGAATGATGTGGTGAGTATTTTAGATAATAAGCAGAGTTGTGCAGCTCTATTTATTGACCTTTCAAAAGCGTTTGACACCGTCGATCATCACATTTTAAAGCAAAGGCTAGCCAGTATAGGCATGTCCAGCCATGCAGTAGGGTGGTTTGTAAACTACCTCTCTGAAAGGTCCCAATGTGTTCATTTTGATGGGCTGTCTTCTGAGTGGTTGAACATTGCAAATGGTGTTCCCCAAGGTTCTGTTTTAGGTCCACTTTTATTCTCCATCTACATCAACAGTTTAGGTGAAAATGTGGATGAAGCTACTTTACATTTTTATGCGGATGATACCGTGATGTACTGTGCAGGTCCCTCCATTAAGGAGGCTGGTGTTAAATTACAGGCTGTTTTTAACATTATTCAGACTCAGCTCTCTGAACTAAAGCTTCTTTTAAATGTTGAGAAAACCAAGGTAATGCTCTTTTCTAAAGCTAAAAAGACACCAGAGCCTGTTTTAGATATTGTAACTACGCAAGGAATAAAAATTGAAGTGGTTACCTGTTACAAATTTGGTATCTGGCTTGATGATTGTCTCACTTTTAAACTTCATGTCAATAACCTGCTTAAAAAGCTGAGGGTTAGGCTAGGTTTCTTCTACAGGAACAAGTCCTGTTTCTCGCTTGAGGCCAGGAAAAGGCTAGTCACTGTGACCTTTTTACCTGTGCTGGACTATGGTGATTTGATGTATATGAATGCACCTGCCAATTGCCTGGTCAAGTTAGATGCTGCGTATCACAGCGCACTAAGATTTGTGACAAACTGTAAAGCATTAACTCATCACTGTACCCTGTATGCAAGGGCTGGTTTGCTTTCACTAACTGTACGGAGGCTCAGTCACTGGTATATTTTTATATACAAAGCCATGTTAGGGAAACTTCCATCTTATATCTGCTCCCTGATCTCACGGAAAATTGTAAGTGGCTACTGCCTGAGATCGAATGCTGTGGTTTTATTAAATGTGCCAACTGCTAGGACTGTCTTAGGGAAGACAGCTTTTAGATGCGCAGCTCCTCTGTCTTGGAATAGTCTGCAAATGAAATGGAAACTGAACAATCTGGTGCCACTAAATGTTTTTAAGCTCGGTTGGATGCTACTCAATCGGAAGCTATTGGTACCTGTTTATGTGGATAATTATGTAAATG
The DNA here is from genome assembly GCA_028583405.1 of Pogonophryne albipinna. NCBI lineage: Eukaryota > Metazoa > Chordata > Actinopteri > Perciformes > Artedidraconidae > Pogonophryne > Pogonophryne albipinna. The sequence goes on from CM053251.1 coordinate 33,679,429, forward strand.
ATGCTGTATGATGTCCTTTTGTTGTTCTATTTATGTTTTTATGTTTCATGTGGAACTACTTGAGCAGGTCTCCCTTGAAAAAGAGATCAATGATCTCAATGGGATTTATCTGTATAAATAAAGGTTTGAAATGAAATGAAAATTCAGAACAAGTGGGATCATATAGACCAGTCTCCCTTTTAAATACAGATCAGAACATTCTTGCTAAGACCTTATCGAGGAGACTCAGCCTCCATATGGCTAAACTGGTACACCCTGACCAAACTGGGTTCATTCCAAACAGACATTCATTTAATAACCTCAGACGCCTCTTCAATATTATGTACTCTACCAGACAGCTGGAAGGGGATTTGTTTATCCTAAGTTTGGATGCGGAAAAGGCCTTTGACTGTGTGGAATGGTCCTACTTATATAAAGTTCTAGAATTGTTTTAATTTGGAACAGGATTCATCTTGTGGGTTAAGTTGCTTTACACCAATCCAAATGCAAGAATCCTCACTAACCGGACTATCTCAGGACCATTTAACCTGCACAAGGGAACAAGGCAGGGATGTGCACTTAGTTCTCTACTGTTTGCTCTTGCATTAGAGCCCTTGGCCGAAACAATCAGAGCCAACACAGAGATTCATGGCTACAATACAGACTACACTACTAATACAATTTCACTATACGCGGACGATATTTTGATGTTTATAACGAAACCACAGTCTTCGGTTCCTATTTTATTAGAGACCATAGAACTGTTTAGCTCTTTTTCTGGATATAAAATCAATTGGACCAAAAGCAAAGTGATGCCTGTACACTATAAAGACACAAGCGTGCTAGAGAGCATTCCATTCAAATTTGCTTCGGAAGAATTCACCTATTCAGGAATAGAGATCACAAAAAAAATTGAATCGCTATTTGACGCAAACTTTGTGGCCATTCTAAACAAATTTAAGACAAAAATAGAGTTTGGAAAACATTACCAATTTCCTTACTACTGTAGGTAGGATCAACGCAGTGAAGATGATCTTTCTCCCTCAGCTGTTATACCTCTTTCAGAACTTACCTTTATATCTTACTAAACCTTTTTTCACAAAACTAGACTCGATAATTCTCCCCTTTATTTGGAACAATAAGTCCCATAGGATTAAGAAAGGTCACTTGTGCAAGAATAAGTCGAAAGGGGGGCTAGCTCTGCCAGACTTTATGCTCTATTATTGGGCGGCAAATATTCGTTGTGTCTCCTACTGGTTAGAAGAGACAGTTGTTCTCGCAGACTGGCTTGACTTGGAACGAGAAGACTGCCTACCCTCCTCTCTTGGTGCCATAGTTATGTCTCCCGTGCGTCTTAAAAAGTCATACTATAATAATAATCTGATTATTCATAATACCATTCGATTTGGAAACAAATTACAAAACAACTTAAACTTAGGGCGCTGTCCTTCAATGTTCCCCTATCATCAAATCATTCGTTTACCCCTTCAACTATGGATGAAACCTTTGACAGATGGAGAGAGTTAGGAATGGGTAGCATTGGCGATTTATACATCCGTGGTACATTTGCATCATTCCAGCAGCTTCAGGAAAAGTATAGTCTGGCTAGGGCGGATTTCTTTAAATACCTCCAGATTAGGCATTTTGTGAGGACCCACCTACATGACTTTGAGACTGCAATGCCTGACAAGCTTGACCACTGTCTGAGAGACTGTTTAGCAGAGAGACATACAGTGTCATTTATATATGACGTACTTCAAGACTATGGACAAGTTGATACAAAATGTATAAAAAAAAGTATGTGAACCCTTTGGATTCTCCACACATAGTGTTGTGTGTTCCTTCCAAACAACTCAACTTTGGTTTCATCTGTCCACAGAATATGTTGCCAGTAGTGCTGTGGAACATCCAGGTGCTCTTTTGCAAACTTCAAACGTGCAGCAATGTTTTTTCTGGACAGCAGTGGCTTCCTCCGTGGTGTCCTCCCATGAACTCCATTCTTGTTCAGTGTTTTACGTATCGTAGATTCGTCAACAGAGATGTTAGCATGTGCCAGAGATTTCTTTAAGTCTCTAGCTGACACTCTAGGATTCTTCTTCACCTCATTGAGCATTCTGCGCTGTGCTCTTGCAGTCATCTTTACAGGACGGCCACTCCTAGGGAGAGTAGCAACAGTGCTGAACTTTCTCCATTTATAGACAATTTGTCTTACCGTGGACTGATGAACATCAAGGCTTTTAGAGATACTTTTGTAACCCTTTCCAGCTTTATGCAAGTCAACAATTCTTAATCGTAGGTCTTCTGAGAGCTCTTTTGTGCGAGGCATGGTTCACATCTGGCAATGCTTCTTAAGAATAGCAAATTCAAAACTGGTGTGTATTTTTTATAGGGCAGGGCAGCTTTAACCAACACCTCCAATCTCGTCTCATTGATTGGACTCCAGGTTGGCTGACTCCTGACTCCAATTAGCTCTTGAATAAGTCTTTAGCCTAGGGGTTCACACCCTGCACTGTGAATGTTTACATGGTGTGTTCAATAAAAACATGAAAACATATAATTGTTTGTGTGGTATTAGTTTAAGCAGACTGTGTTTGTCTATTGTTGTGACTTAGATGAATATCAGAACACATTTTATGACCAATTTATGCAGAAATCCAGGTAATTCCAAAGGGTTCACATACTTTTTCTTGCAACTATACTTCATAGCTATGTGCTATGCCCTAAACCAGGGGTTCCCAACCTTTATTGTGCCAAGGAACGGCAGATACATTAAAAAAAATGTGCGGACCGGTTGTCAATTTTAACTGATTCCTTCTATAAAACAGCTGCGGGCAGCAGATACTGTGAGAGTCCCGGACATGAATTCATAGATCAAGGCAGACTGGTTTACTCTCCTGTTTTGCCAATCCGGTGCTTAAACATATAGCTCTACACCCCTGGCTGACATGTCCTTAAAATTAAGTCTGAGTTTGAAATATATCTCAAATAATGTATGCACTGCCATTTCCCCACATAAACATAACAGTCTGCAATTAAATGGTTGTCCCCTGTGCGCTCCACTTCCTCCTTGGCGCACCGGTAACTTTCTCGTGCGCACAAGAGGCTGAGCCGCCAAATCCCTCGGAACATCATAAAAGCCATTTTCAACGGTTATCTGGTGAAAGATTAACTAGGCTACTGGATGAAATAATATGACTGGTATAGGTGCGAACACCTTTTGAAAAAAATATTATGATAACATATTTTTATATATTTATAATTCTGCAAATATTACGATAAACTCACAGCTATTAACGCGGCCCGGTTCCGGTCCGCGGACCAGGGGTTGGGAACCCCCTACAGAACTTTTGGGTCGCAATATTCTCATTCTTTTCAAAGGCATTTAAAGTCCAACTACAACCAGATCCAGTGTTGGTGATACTGGGCACATCTGCACAATGTAACACACTTCAAAATGCACAACTTCATCTCCTGTCCTATGGTCTCCTGTGTGCAAAGAAACGTATTCTCCTGTTATGGAAATCAAAGGATGTGCTCAGTTTTAAAGCTTGGATTACTGCATTGACTGATACTCTGCATTTAAAAAGAATTCGATATATCCTAAAAGATAGACTGGGGGAATTCGAAAGGATGTGGGGTCCAATGGTATAAGGGGGACGGTCGGCTGAAATGCATTGCACAAACAATCGTTTTTTTTTTATGGCTGGGTCGCACTGCTCGGGGAGGGACTGGTGGGGAGGTAATCTGGGCTCATCTGCAACACTTACATTTGCAACTTTTTCTTTTTATTATATACTATTTTGTATGTTCTTTCCCACTATGATTAGGTATGTCATTAAGCATGAAACATAGCATCCTGTCATGCTATGTTTTTTTTTTTTTCCTTATTATTTCTTGTTGGCTGTTATGTTTGTCTTCTATGTTGAAAAAGGGAAGCATGATTTCCACCCCAAAGAAGTCTGTACTATTGCTTACACTTGTATGCTTCTTCTCAATAAAAAGATTTGAATAAAGAATCATTGCACTAGCTTTGCCCAAGCCATTAAACCTCATGAATACATTCCCACAACAGTACATGCCCTTTTAGTATTCCCCTGCTATCTACCTGCTATATGAATGTTTTATTCAAATACGTTGCGCTACAAAGACTTTCACCTTGTGTGTTTTATTTGATTGAATTCGATAAACACAAACGATATGTGAGATGTGTGACACGCACCGGACCCGATCCTATTTTTATTTGAAACACAATATCCTGGTATGTCTCTCTAAGCAGAGGTGACAGCACAAACATTGCACCAGCGTACAGAAAGTGTTTCAGCCAAGGACTCCATTGAATCAGTCCCTTTGAACTCGGCGCCTGATGTTGTTTTGCGAAGGGGTAAAAATGATTCAGGAATTTTCAAATCTATGTCGCTCCATTCACTTCCCATCTAATGCAATCAGCAAAGCCAAGCATATCCCTGCTTTCATCCTTTTGATCAGAAGGAAAAACAATTTACACTTTTTCATTTCAGAGGCAGTGTGAAATGAAAGCGGAATAAAGGAGTGGGTAGAAAGGGCAAAAGACAGAGAGGGATGGGAAACGGTGGGGTGTTAGCAAATGGATGAAAAGCACGGAGAAAATGTCTTTAGAGTGATCCATCATAACCAGCACACACCACACACCACACACACTCTTTCACAGATGCCTCAAAGAGCAACTCCGCAGCTCGGGCCCTTTCTTTCTTGTTGAGTACAATTGAATTTAGTCCAAAGATATAATACACGCCTCAAACCTAGAAAGAACTGTAGGTATCACCATACATAATATATAACTCTGAGCAAACACTTGCATCACCCAGAACAGAGTGTCCAAACATATTTCACTGAGGGCCACATACGGAAAACCCTACGAAGGGTTGGGCCCCTCCCTAGAGGTGAGGAGTGTTGCCTCATAAATTGAGTTATAAGTTAGCAAAATCAATGAAATGTAGGTACATTTTGCTTGATAATTGAATATACAAAAAACATCCTAATTCAGAGCTCTCCATAGGGCAGGGGTGGGGAACCTCCGGCCCGCGAGACCATTTGGTACGGCCCTCGAGGTAATTTATAAACACACGCAAAAAAGAAAAATGTGTAAGAAATCTAGACCGCAAAGAAATTAAACAAGCGAGTGCCTGTTTTTCCTGGCCAAGGTCAGGGTCCTTGAACACAACACGAGCCTAACGTGTCATCACGTGGTATGTCTCGTCTGACAGGGGTGCAAATCTGACGGAGAGCACCAGAACGGCTCCGGGCCGGGACTTCACAAATTGCAGTACCCATAAGGAGCCGTACACATGCCGCAGTTTTTGCGTGGCTGTGTCTTTAGTTGAAAGCCCAGTGGCGATCTGTTCATCTGTCATACTGATCATACAGTCAATAACTTTGTTGTTATTAGCATCTGGTTAGCTAGCTATGCTAACGAATATAAGAAGCTTTTTCTACTACCAGTGAGGTAAAGGCACATCTTTATATGATCATTATAGTTATCAAAAAAATAAGAGAATAAAGTAAACAGGTATAAAATACTATATGACAGTAACAAAAAGTTGTTATTAATAAACAAGAATACAGTTTGAAAGGGGAGTGATTTGAAAAATATCCATAATAAAAATAAATCTGCTTACAGTTCTGTTTCATATGGTGTTGAGAGATGTATCCATAGAGCTCCTAATGTTGCTCTCAAAGTGCACCAGATTGATGCTTTTAACTTCAACATTTAAAAAAAAATCTTCCCGGGGAAGCATGCCCCCCGGACCCCACTAGAGGAGGTTAGGTCCCCCCCAACTGAAATCATGTGCACATGGATAGGAAACTAAATACATTTGCACACATCTTGTGTGTCTATGCGCGAGTCATGGTAAGATATCTGGATTAAGAGGTTGCTTTTTCTTTGCACAGCATGAAAGAAAGGCCAAATGAATTAATTTTAGCAGTTTTAAGCAGAGGTCAATCATTTGAACGGCCCTCGGAGGATGTTGAAAAAATTGAAATGGCCCTTGAGAGGAAAAAGGTTCCCCACCCCTGCCATAGGGTTTCATTTATTTTGTTACAAAAAGCTTTGTCAACTCATCCCTTAAAACAGAAGCCTCAGATTGCTTAAAACAAGTGGAAATATGAAGGGTATATATCAAGCTTGTTATGTAAATAAGTTATTGGGCTTTTTTGATCAACTAAGCTTTGTTAGACATATATACATATGAATACTGTGTAATATATGTTTATATATATATTTAGGAAGTACAATTTAAGACATGCACAAACTTCATGTGTCGGCCATATTCCATATACTTTAGAATTTTCCAAGGGCCAGAGTTGGCCCCCGGACGGTAGTTTAGACACCCCTTTTCAGGAGCTACTGTTGTACACGTATTCATAGATTGTATATATGGCACACTATATACTGTAGAAAAGCTGCACATTGTGTCTCATCCTTTGGATTTGGTCCAAAAATGTGTCCCAAGTCCTTTACAAAGAAGTCAGTCTAAAAGCTGTGAGATGCAAAAGTCTGTGAACGTCTCATTTACAATCTGTTAACCAATTGGCAATCAGTAATGGTTAATAAATATAAAACGGTACCCATAGAACTTTTAAATAGAAGTTCCCATTATATTAGATGAGAACCGATTTGTATTTGTACTTCTTAAAGTGGTCCACCTAGTGCTGCGTACCGGTACGCCGAACCGGTACTGGATTTGTAAAAAGTTGCGGTTCAAGTCCGGTTTGCGTACAGGTAACAGCACCGCACGTTCATGACAGCATGGTAATGATTTGTTATTATGATGGATTTGATATTAACGAGGCGGCAGCTAGCGGCTAGCTAGTAATTATGCTAATGTAAACACATCAATCGTTATGTACTTATATTACGCTGTAACAGGATCTAGTGATATCCAAGCAACAGAGCTTCATTTAGCATGAAAGAATGATTGCACTGTATATATATATATATATATATATATATATATATATATATATATTAGGGCTGTCAAACGATTACAATTTTAATCAGATTAATCACAGCTTAAAAATTAATTAATCGTGATTAATCACCATTCGAACTATGTCCAAAATATGCCATTTATTTATGTATATTGTTGTGGGAATGGAAAGATAAATGAAAGAAGGCGGATATATCCATTTCACATACAGTATCTATGTTTATTCTAACATTTTTCTGTGTGTCAAAATGAAAGACAACCCACACACCTATCAATCATCAAACCGTGGGGTCTTAATTCATTACGTGTTGATTTCTATCAACGGGGGAGTACTTCAGGAAAGTCGACAGAGGGAGGGGGCGGCGGCGGCTAGTGGAGTACTTCGTGACCACAGAGTGTGAACGTTGTGATCAGCTGTTTTAGCGCAGTTCTCCAGTGAAGGGGGGGGGGGGGGGAGTCCCCCTCCGCAGCCGGTTGGCGTAGTTTTGGCACAATTCCGTTGTACAGACCGACGTTAACAGCAGCCCTGTCTGTGCACACGGAGACCGACTCTGTCGTCCGGTGATCTAATCGCCTTCTGGAAAAGCTTCACAAGTACGTCGGTACGCAAATGCACTTTGGTGACACAAGTGACGGTACGCATTTCAGATTACGCACATAACCTGCGTACCAGTTATGTGCACCCCTGTAGCCTACTACAGCAAAAGTATTCTCCGTCGGGACTTCCTGCAACAACACCACGCCGTTATCTTGATACTGATTGGCCAGAAGACAAAGATCAAAGATGTTCTATTGAGAAGACGATCACTACGTGACAAAAGTTTTCAAAACCGTGGCTACTGAAATCAATCTTACTAACTGCTGTCTGTGCAATTTACTCCGCGCGAGTTGGCAGACTTTATTTTGCTTACTTTAACATCATTTTTCATGGTGGGGCTAAGCCATTTCTTGGTATGGGTGTAGCCTACCCCAGCCATACCCTGGCGCTGCCACTGGTGGCACGTATGGGGCGGGCCATTCTGCACATGCGTTAAATGCGTTAAATATTTTAACGCAATTAATTCAAAAAATTAATTACCGCCGTTAACGCGATAATTTTGACAGCACTAATATATATATATACATACTTATAATAATAAGTAATATTAACTTTATTTAATACAACATTTACGGTACAAGATTTAATCATACAGCCCATTTAGTATGATAATGAATTACAGCAAACATGTGCAATATATCCATTATTGCAGCTCCGTGGGATGGCAGTAAGACGATATGGGTCCTTTCTTATTGTGCATCCATGGGTAAAGATAAACGCAACTCACATTGGTTTCTCAAACAGCATCTCTGTAAACTACGTGTATTCAGGTATTCACTGAATTTCACTAGGCTTGTTTGAGACAAGCGAGACCGAGGCAGACCTGCGCAATTGCGATCAACGTCTTGCTAGTGCGTTGCATGATGGTTAGTCATTTTGTCCGACTTGCTCTGGAGGCTCGCCTACATGAGACTAGGGTGACCAGATGTCCCGCTTTGCGCGGGACTACACTTAATTTCCACGACTTTTGGTGCGTCCCGCAAATTGAGACGATGTCCCGCATATTTCATTTTGATAGGCTAAAACGCTTTTCTAAAATCAGATTTATCCAATGGCTGTTGAGAAAGCAGGGAAGGCTATCATCACGGGGGTGTGTTTGCTGTCAATCAAACTGTAACACACGGCGGGTGCTGGTCAAGTGTTAACCAATGAGAGTAACTCACTCACACACACCCCCCCCCGCGGCCCCGCCAAACAACAACAACGAAAGTCAGTCAATAACGCAGGCGACACAGCAGGTTATGGAAAATGGAGGAAACTGAAACTACACCTAAGAAGAAAAGAAGATGCACATCCAACAAAGACTGGGAAGACACTTACACATGGGTGAAGCCAGTGCAGGGCGACTCTCAGAGAGTTTTTTGCAATCTTTGCTAGAGTAATTTTTCAATTTCACATGGCGGTGAATACGACGTCAAAAGACACAGAGAATGCGATTCTCACAAGAAACGTGTAGCTCAAAAAGAGACATCCCACTCTATGGAGACATTCCTACTCAAACCAAAAAATAATGGCCACTCAGACAAGGTAACAGCAGCAGAAATAACCAGTGTTTACCATACAGTGCAACACTCCCATTCATACCGGTCACATGACTGGTAACAAGCTAGCTCCGACCATTTTTCCAGACTCTGACATAGTAAAGAAAATGTCATGTGTTCGTACAAAAGCAGCGTCCATAATAACAGATGTGCTTGCCCCTGCCTCTCTGGAGAGTTGTTTGACAGAGTTAAAGACACCAGTGATTCTAGGTGACAAAATAGCCCCCACCCTTCCTGTGAGCACAGTGTGCTCTGATTGGTCGGGACACGTAACTTGAACGTGCCGGGCGGCGCGGTCCCGTGGGTTAGATGCGCATTCATAATGCAGAGGGAAATAACTCTCAGAATAACGTTATTAGCACATTATTACAACTTGAGGAACGAATGTTTTTAATAAGGGCTATACAAGTGTTAGCTATACGCTAGCTTTGAGTTGCAGCTTTTGGAACTGAACCCGGCCTCACCTATACTCTTCGCAGTCGTGTATCGTCCGCCAAAATGCAATAAGGATTTCATAAATGACTTTTCTGACTTTCTGTCCGGGATCATGGTGAAATATGATCGTATTTTGATCTGCGGAGACTTCAATGTTCATGTGTGTTGCGAGTCAAAACCTCTGGTTAGGGACTTTTTAAATCTCCTTGATTCTTTTGGTCTCGTTCAGTCCGTGGCTGGCCCAACACACGAAAAAGGACACACCTTAGATCTAGTATTATCGTTTGGACTGTCTGTCTCTGTGGATGAAATCTGTGCAGCAACGCGTATCTCAGACCATTTACCGGTTCTGTTTACAACCTCGATCCCCTCCGCAGGAGTCGAGTCACGTGCCCCTGCGTGTCGTCTGCGTTCGATTAACCCCTTGACTGCCTCACAGTTTTCTGATGTTTTTAATGCTTCTCTGATCTGTAAATTAGAGATGAACTGTGCTTTTAGTGCTGATGAGCTTATCTCCATGTTTGACTCGACATGTACCCAAATACTCGATTCTGTTGCTCCTTTTACGCTTAGACGCACCAAAGCTCTCTCACAGCCATGGCTCAATGACTGTACTCGTGCTCTTAGACGCGCTTGCAGGCGTGCAGAGAGAAAATGGAAAAAGGACAAACTCCATGTCTCCCTAGAAATCCTTCGTGCTTGCCTTGCTGACTACCAGACGGCAGTCAAAGCAGCCAAAACAGAGCACATTTCTCTGTTAATCTCCAAAAACAGCCATAAACCTCAGGTACTTTTTAATGTCCTTAACTCGATCATTAATCCCTGTGATGTTTCTCCAATTGTGCCATCGACTACTCTCTGTGATAAGTTTCTTACATTTTTTATTGAAAAAGTATCTGCACTTAGGCTAGCCCACACTAGTGCTACCCCAGATTCTGCTCCTTTTCTGTGCCCTGCTGTCCTCGACCACTTTGAGCCTGTATCCCTCTCTTCTCTCTCGGATGTAGTCAAGCACCTGCGGCCGACAAACTGCACCTCAGACAGCATTCCCTCTCGTCTTCTCAGAGACGTTTTCAAATCAGTTGGAGCAAGTATTTTATTACTTATAAACACCTCTCTTAGCTCAGGATGTGTCCCAGCTGCCTTCAAACATGCCGTGGTTAAGCCACTACTTAAAAAGAAAAATCTTGACCCCTCCATTCTCGCAAATTTTAGGCCCATTTCCCAGCTACCTTTTTTATCTAAAGCCCTGGAGCGTGTAGTCTATGTCCAGCTGCAGTCGTTTTTAACCACGCATGGCATCCATGAAAAGTTTCAGTCTGGCTTTAAACCCATGCACAGCACTGAAACAGCCCTTTTAAGAGTTTTTAATGATCTGCTCCTAGCCGCCGACTCAGGTAGCCCAGCTGTCTTGGTGCTGTTAGACCTGACAGCTGCCTTTGACACTGTGGACCATAGCATCCTGTTGTCACGGCTTGAACAGTCCGCTGGCATCACAGGCTCTGCCCTTGCATGGTTCAGGTCTTACCTGACAGGCCGTAGCTTTTTAGTGCAGCTAGGTGCCTTCTCCTCTGCCAAAGCCCCTCTTACCTGTGGGGTCCCCCAAGGCTCAATTCTGGGCCCCATCCTCTTTTTACTGTACATACTGCCCCTAGGTTTAATTCTTACGAAACACGGTATTCCCTTCCACTGCTACGCAGATGATGTACAGATCTATCTGCCTCTCAAGGCAAATGTCAACTCACTACAGCAGTTGAGGGACTGCTTAGCAGAGATTAAATCCTGGCTGAGCAAAAACTTCCTCAACCTCAATGAGAGTAAGACCGAGGTAATCTTTTTTGGACCCCAACCTCCAGCCTCTCCGGTTGATATTCTGGGCTCCCCAAGTAAAAACATCCTCACCTCTGTCATGAACCTTGGAGTGACCTTCAATAGCACTTTTAAATTCGACAAGCAGGTCAGCACCGTAGTAAAATCCTGCTTTTTTAAAATAAGACTATTGGCCAAAACCAAGTCGTATTTATCTTTTAAAGACCTGGAAAGGGTTATTAACGCCTTTGTGACCTCTAGACTGGACTATTGCAACGCTCTGTATGTGGGTATGGACCAGGCATCAATTAAACGCCTGCAGCTAGTCCAAAATGCAGCTGCACGTCTCCTGACTGGTCACAAAAAGCGTGACCACATCACCCCAATTCTGGCCTCACTACACTGGCTTCCGGTCCGGTTCAGAATTGATTTTAAAATCCTTTTATTTGTTTTCAAAGCCCTAAATGGGTTGGCTCCGGCCTATATAGCTGAACTCCTCCAGCGCTACACCCCAGGCAGAGCCTTAAGGTCTGCTGACCAGCTGCTGCTGGTAGTGCCTAAAACTAGGCTCAAAACCCGAGGGCACCGAGCCTTCGCAGCAGCTGGCCCCAGGCTCTGGAACACTCTTCCCCTCCATGTGAGGTCGGCCCAGACCCTAGGGGTTTTTAAATCCTCACTGAAGACTCACTACTTCTCTCTTGCCTTCTAGTTAGAGTGGGGTCACGATTCCTGACTGTTCCATGTGTTGTTTTATCTGTTGTGACTTATTGTGTTTTATTGTGATGTAATGTGTTTTTATGTATTTAAATGACATGTACAGCACTTTGGCTCGACCAAAATCGTTTTTAAATGTGCTCTATAAATAAAATTTGATTTGATTTGATTTGATTTCATACTGGGTAGTTTATTTAGTTTAAAAAAAATTATCCAACGATTTACAGACCACTCTTTCCCCATGTAAGTCAATGGGAAAAAGTGTTTCCGGGCCTGGCAACCAAACGGAAGTGTAGTACCGCCGTTTGGCCAGCACGAATATTTTCATCTGAGTCCGGCGCACTTCCTGGGGGCTTGGCCCAGGTCAGCAGGTAGAAGAGATCAATTATTGGCTTGCTCTTCCTGTTGTCATCTGAGGTCTTCTCCTATTGGCCGGTGTCGTCGGGGGGCGGGTCCAATGCAATTCCTGCCTTTTTCTGTTGTTAAATTACATAATTCTGGTGTCTGTGGTTATTTAAACATTCCCTGATAAACGTTATTCAGCGTCAATAAATGAGTGCTAATCCCAGTGTGCTCAGTGTACAACATCACATGTCATTTCACCTTCGATTCACGGTTTGAAAACGTAGCATTTCGCCACATGCTAATGCTAACCGGAAGTGAAGAATTTTCAGAATAAAAGTATTAAGTTAATAGTGTGAACTTCCGTTTTTTTCAGAATAAAACTGATTTAAATTAAATAGTGTATTTAATTCAAATGACGCCATATCAACATTGATTTTAATTTCTAACAGTATGTATGTACATCACTATGTATGTAGTATATACTGTATAATGTACACATGTAGAGTTGTAGAAAAGACATGGTGTACAGACAGTACACTCTGACTGTACAGTCACTACAGTGTATACTGTATAGTAGGTGTGTAACAGTGCAATGTGTATAGTCTACTCTACACTCTACCTTTCAGCAACGTTTTAGGGATTTAGGCTCAGTCAGCTCAGGGACTGTTTGGTTACTTTAGTTTGGTAAATGAAATAAATGTTTGAACTTTGTAGTAGTTCACTGTAGTTGCTGTCATAAGTCATTTGTAGACTAAGTGGCAAAAAGTGTTTTTTTTACATTTGTAGAGAAATGTAGACACAAGTTGGAAGGGAGCACAATAAACCTGACGAGTTTGAATTTGAGTTGATTATGAGTTTATTTTCAATTGATAAGTAGCTCACAATAAATTCACTTTAGTTACTCACACAACTTGACACAAGCCATGGGTTCAGGTCCGGACTTATAAGTCCGGACTTGAGTCCGGACCTGAACCTGAATGTGAGTCCAGGTACGCAGCACTAGGTCCACCAGATGGTGCTGATCCTCCTTTAATGTCCATCACGTTACTGAGAACCCATCTGAGTTACCAGTGGTGGAAAGTAACTAAGTACATTTACTCAAGTATTTTACTTCAGTACACATCTGAGGTACTTTTTTTGTTTTGAAATGATTCCCACTTAGCTCTTCCTTTACCAGCTCTAACATTACAACTTAGACTGGTAATGTGATTTAAAAAAAATGGTTTACTTGTTTAATGAATGATTGTTTCCACAGAATAAAAAACATACAAAGATCAGCTATCTGTTCCTGCTTGCTTTTTTACCTGCTAAAACTTTATAGTAATGCTTATACATTTGTACTCTTACCTAACCTGGGAAAGCCTTCTCCATCTCTCTGGAACTCAGTCCCACAACACATCAGAAACTGCACTGACCCCACCTTTAAGACACGGACCAAAACTCACCTATTCAGACTGGTTTTATTTCATATGTGCTTTATGTTGTTTTATTAGCTAGATTTTAATTTAACTTTCTATCTTATTTATTTATTGTTTTTTCTTTTACTTCTGTAAAGTGTCTTTGGGTGCCTGATAAAGCATTATTATTATCAGCTGCCAGCTGTTTTCTGAGGCCCATCTTGCCTGTTTTTAGAGATTAGAAAATCGATCAATCAATCAATGTTTATTTATATAGCCCAATATCATAAATGTTACATTTGTCTCAGTGGACAGTTTGTAGAGAATATCAGTAGGACAATACGACCACCCTCTGTCCTTAGACCCTCACATCGTACAAGGAAACACTTCCAGAGAAAACCCACAGTTTAAAGGGGAAAATGGGAGAAACCTCAGGGAGAGCAACAGAGGAGGGATCCCTCTCCCAGGACGGACAGACGTGCAATAGATGCCGTGTGTAAATCGAAAAGATAATACATTTTACAGCGTAGGTAGACCAAATGTTAGGAAAGACCAAATGTTTGGAAATGCATGTGTCTATAATAAGAAGATGAATCCACGAGGATGTCAACAATCCTGTGGGAGCCATCAGGGAAGTAGTATGATGAGAGTCAGGCAGGACCGCAGAGATCGGTTCAGCCACGACTCGAAGTCCAGGAATCAGATCTAGGACTCACGATCCAGGACACAGGACCACAGCAACAGGATCAGCCACGACTCAGGATCCCGGCGTAGATAGACACCAAAAAGAAATGTGGAGAAGCTGGGTTAATCGGAACATGAGAGTACACAGGTACAGACAGAGAGAAGGAAGAAGTAAGATGTCCCCCGACAAACTAAGCCTATATCAGCAAAACTAGGGGCTGAATCTAATCAGCCCTAACTATAAGCTTTATCAAAAAGGAAGGTCTTAAGCGCACTCTTAAAAACGGATAGGGTGTCTGCCGCCCGAACACAAACTGGAAGCTGATTACACAATTGTAGAGCTTGATAAGAAAAGGCTCTGGCTCCCATTGTACTTTTAGAGACTCTAGGAACAACCAACAACCCTGCATTCTTGGAACGCAATGCCCTAGTAGGACAGTAGGGTATAATGAGTTATTTAAGGTAAGATGGCGCCTGCCCATTAAGGGCTTTGTCGGCGAGAAGAAGAATTTTAAATTCTATCCTGTGTTCTATAGGGAGCCAGTGTAAGGCAGCCAGAACAGGAGTAATGTGGTCCCTTTTCCTAACTCTGGTTAGTACACGAGCTGCAGCATTTTGAATCAGCTGAAGCGACTTGACTGACTTCTTGGTACACCCTGATAATAAGGAGTTACAATAATCCAGCCTTGAAGTAAGAAATGCATGGACTAGTTTCTCTGCATCGTTTTGAGGCAAGATATGCCTGATTTTTGCAATGTTACGTAGATGGAAGTAGGCGGTCCCTGAGATTGATTTTATGTGGGCGTTAAAGGATAAATCCTGATCAAATATAACACCAAGATTCCTTACAGTCTCACTGGAATGAATGAATAATTACAAGCCCATCTCAAAGCTCCCATTTGTGCCAAAAGTTTTAGAAAAAGTTGTTGCTAATCAACTCAATACATTTCTGAATGACAATCAAATCCATGACAAATTCCAATCAGGTTTCAGAAAACATCACTCCACAGAATCAGCTCTCCTCAGGGTCTCCAATGACCTCATAATGGCATCGGATGCAGGCGATTGCGTGGTTCTGGTGTTGTTGGACCTGAGTGCAGCGTTTGACACAGTGGACCATGCCATCATGCTAGATAGACTCAGGGAGTGGGTAGGCATCTTAGGGTCTGCCCTCCAGTGGTTTGCCTCGTACCTCAGTGGGAGAAGTTTCTCCGTGGCGGTGGGCCTGTTCTCATCACACAGCACTCCCCTATCCTGCGGCCTGCCCCAGGGTTCTGTTTTAGCCCCCCTTTTTTTTGCCCTGTACATGCTCCCATTGGGCCGCTTAATTAGCCAATCTGAGGGTGTCTCGTATCACTGCTACGCAGATGATATCCAGATATACTTCTCCTTCAAACCTGTCAAAATGGAAAAAGTAAACACCAGAGGTGTGGACTCGAGTCACATGACTTGGACTCGAGTCAGAATCGAGTCACCAATTTGATGACTTGAGACTCGACTTGACAAAATCACAAAACACTTGTGACTCGACTTGGACTTGAACACCAATGACTCGGGACTTGACTTGGACTTGAGCCTTCTGACTTGAGGTGACTTGATACTTTAATTTATTCCAAAAAAGTTCCTCGCAATATATTTACCGAAGCAACAAACCAAAACGTTGAATCTCCGCAACTTCCCCCATGATATAGCTATTAACCAATCAGGTTGCAGGAGAGAGTCATGGCCATGACGCTGCGTGATGCTGCGTGACCCAGCACTATCAAAAAAATGATACCTAAGGTAGTCGCATTTGGCTACAAAAACTACGCAGTTTTAAACAAAAAGCGAACGGCACAATGCTTAACCTGTGCCGCACACATCACAGATGGAGACGCAACAACCTCGAACTTTGTTCGCCATCTGAAACTGCATAAAGAACGGTAAGTCAAGTCTACTATTAGCTGTTTGTTCATCTCATGCAAACTTTAGCTTAAAAGCTAAATATCAGTTGTCTATCCAGCTAAATAAATGCGGGTTCTATAAACAGTCTATGGTTAAAAATATACGGTTGCATTGAATACACAATGTAATATGTTAGCATTACAGGGGCCAAGCCGCTAGGATAACGTTATGTTGCCGTTCTCCAGAGACAAATAATGAATATCCCGCGTATGCGATCCAGTTGTTGTGATTTGATTCTGTGCACTGGGAACGGTCTAGCAGGTAGTCATCATTGTGTCTATAAATATAGCCTTTATATTTACAAAAAACGACCAGAAAGGTATCTAGTTCCCTCTATATTTTCACTGATGGATAGCAGTAGTGTTGCACTCAGAAATTCGGTTCTCTTTCTTCACTGTCAGCACTTTAACCCCACAACGAGTACACTTTGAACACACACTTATTCTTTGCTGCGTCATACAATTTACCGCCATAAACTCCTTACTTATTTTAATCCAACGAAGAAGCCACGATCTTCTTCTACTTGTTCTTCTCTTGTCTACTCAAAGGCGCCACATTGTGGCGAAAACTAGCAACAACAACAACAACAATATTAATACTGCTTCGAAGCACACAATATGGAGATGTGAATGACATTAGAAAATGATTAGGTACAACATTAAATACAAATAAAAATAGATTGTGTGGTCCCTTATGACATACTGTACACAGTGGAATTAAACATTCTTAAGATTAACGTTGCATTAACTTAACATCAGGGATCTTATTAATAAATTCCTGCTGACAGTCACAGTAGCCTAACCTTACTGATCCCTCTTAAAATAAAATAAAAACACGTTACTTTACCAGCAGAGAGAAAATTGATAATTCAATGATTAATGTGACTAATAAAGAGCAGTTTGATCTGCAATTCGAGAAAGAACAACAATGCATTTACTAATTGTTGTTTTCTTCATATGTTTACCTTTTTACAGATATGAAGAATACCAGAGGAACAAAAGCATCACAAATGATGCACAACAGCCTGCAGTCTCACAGTTTTTTGGCAACCAAGATGGACAGTACAGCGTGAATCATCCACAGCAGAAGGCTATCACCAATGCAATACTGTCCGACTTAGTTCTCGATTGCAGCTTGCCCCTGTCAATTATTGAAAATAAGAGTTTTCGCCACTTTCTGACAGTAGTTGACCGAAAGTACAGGCCAGTTTGTCGCAGGACACTGACTGTGAAAGTAGAGAACCTTGCTGTGGAAAGACGTTTAAAATTAAAAACCCGGATGAGTAATATAAATCATGTCTCAGTCACTGTGGACATTTGGTCTGACAGAAAGATGAGGGGATTCCTTGGTGTTACTGCACACTATTTAGAGAAGGATGAAGAGAGGATAGAGCTGAAATCCAATCTCCTGGCCTGCGACCGCTTCAAAGGCTCACACACAGCTGAAAGAATCTGTGAGCAATTTGAGGCTGTATGTGATGAGTACAGCATTAAAAACAAGATAGACTACATTATTAGTGACAATGCCGCCAACATGCGTAAAGCGTTCACTGTGTGCTTCCCAACGGAGCAAGAAGATGAAGATGTTGATGAAGAGGATGATCTTGATGACCCAGAGCTATGGCATGACCTTTCCCTTGAAGATCAGGAAACGGTAGATGCTGCCCTGGCAAAAAAACAGCGCTTGCAGTGTTTTGCGCACACACTGCAGCTGGTGGTGGGAGACGGATTGAAGGAAACAAAAGGAACAACCTCTTCTCTTGCAAAGTTGTCGAAGCTCAGCTCACTGCTGCATACAAGCACAACTTTTAAAGATGTGTTTGATGCTGAATTTGGGGAACAAAGAGGCATCCCTGCTGCTGTCACCACAAGATGGAACTCGACACTCAGGCAAGTGAAGGAAGTACTCCGTTGTGAACATCCGAAGCTTTGCCGTGTACTAGAAAAGGCTGGGCACAAGGAGTTGTTGTTCACAGCACGGGAGTGGAATGTTTTGAAGGAGTTGGTGGACATCATGAATCCATTTGGAGAAGCAACAGATTTGACACAAGGGGAAAAGATAGTGACAATCAGTTCTGTTGTTCCATCTGTCCTGTCCCTAAATCACCACCTCGAGAAGCTGAAGCCACAAGTCCGTTTCCTCAGCAGCCTGGTTAGAAGTCTCCAGGTGTCCCTGAAGAAAAGGTTTGGGGGGATTTTCATCAATGTGAAAATGGCCACATTAACACAGGATGGAACAACTGCCCCCTTTTCAGATCCTGTGTACCTCAAAGCAGCTGCTTTGGATCCAGCCTTTTCTCTGATGTGGATAGACCACCATGTGCTGGTCAGTCTTGAGGTCAAAGCTGAGGTTCTACAACATGTGAAAGGTAAACTTAATTGAGTTTATTATTACTATTTACTCATAATTTCCTTTTTAATTGATTGCAACAATAATATGTGTTCAGTTTAACCTACTGCATCACCAATACAAAATATAATAAGGGCTCTTTTGTGTCTTTTTTTGTTTTGTTTTTACATGTTTTGCCAGAACTGATCTTGCGAGAGGCTGTGGAGACATAGCAACCTACGCCTTGTGTTGATGAGCAAGAGAACCTTGGACAAGGTGAAGGGCTGTTTGCTGCCTACCATAAGAGGAAGAAGAAGGATGTTGGGACCACTCCAGCACTGCAGCTAAGTCACTATCTCCACATCGCTGATGGACAGAATGTCCTTTTGTTCTGGGCAATGAACATGAAGGTTCTTCCTTCGCTGTTCAAAGTGGCCATCACAGTTCTGGCAGTGCCTGCCTCCAGTGCTCCGGTGGAGCGAGTTTTTAGCCATGGTGGCATCATCCTGCGACCCCATCGTGCACAAATGAGTGACCGACTATTGACCAATTTGGTCTTTTGCAAATGCAATGCATTATAGGGCCCCGAGATAATAGAAAAAGTGTGGGTGAATGAAACTGTTACTTCATGTTATGTTTATGCAACTGTTTTGTTTCTCAGCCTCTCGCTTAATTTAAATTTGGTCTCTTGGACCCTGAGATTGATGCATCTATAACTTGTGTTTTTCACTCACTCACACTGTCTGACAATAACAAACACACACTTCACATAATTTTTCATAATAAAAAAAAGCACACCAATTGTGTGGCTGAATTAAACTGTTACTTCATTTTATGTTTATACAACTGTTATGTTGAAAAGCACATAATGACTTGTTTAAGACTCGGTTTTCAAAGTTTAGGACTTGGGACTTGACTTGAACTTGCCCAACCTGACTTGAGACTTGACTCGGACTCGAGCGCAAAGACTTGAGACTTGACTCGGACTTGAGGGCAAAGACTTGAGACTTGACTCGGACTTGCAAAACAATGACTTGGTCCCACCTCTGGTAAACACCCTCATCACATGTCTGTCTGCAATTGAGGAGTGGATGTCAAGCAACTTCCTACAGCTCAATGCATCGAAAACGGAAGTCATGATCTCAGCGGCTGATAACATTGCCTCTAAGGTAGCAAGCCACCTGGGCAAACATAAAAAACCTTGGTGTAACTTTCGATCAGTCTATGCTACTAGACAAACACATAAAACGTCTGACCCGTACCTGTTTTTTCCATCTCAGGAACATTGCCAAGCTCAGGGGGGTTCTATCCAACGCAGAAATGGAGATGGCTATCCATGCCTTTATTTCATCCCGGCTTGATTATTGTAATGCTCTGTTCTCCTGCCTCAACAAAACATCAATAAACCGGTTACAACAGGTCCAAAATGCTGCAGCCAGATTACTCACTCGGTCCAAAAAAACATGCCACATCACTCCGATTCTTTCTGCCCTGCACTGGCTCTCTGTCCATCTCAGAACCCAATTCAAAGTATTGGTCTTCACATATACAGCTGTCCATGGCCAAGCCCCAGCCTACATCAATGACCTGATCCACCCTCACATCACAACCTGGGCCCTGAGGTCCTCTGAGCAAGGCCTCCTAAGAGTGCCCCGAACCAGGCTAAAGACTAAGGGTGACCGTGCCTTTGAGGTGGTGGCCCCAAGGCTTTGGAACAAACCCACCCAGATAATAAAAACCTCGGCCTCAATAGAGATTTTTAAGGGGCAGTTAAAGACCCACCTGTTCCGACAGGCCTTTGGGTCGTCGGAGGACGTGAGTTAGTAGCTGTCACTCTATTGGTGTTTTATCCTATGTTTTATCCTATGTATTACCTGCTGCTGTTTTATGCCTTTTATTCTACATTTTATAGTTGTACTTTGAATTGTGTCCTGTGTACTGTACTGTAAAGCACTTTGTACATCCGTGTTGAGAAAGGTGCTATATAAATAAAGTTTTACTTACTTACTTACTTACTTACTGGAGGCCAAATAAATGCCATCCATAGTTAGTATATCTTTAGATAGTTTGTTTCGTAGAGTCTTTGGGCCGAGTACAATAACTTCAGTTTTGGCCGTGTTTAACATAAAAAAATGTAAGGTCATCCACACTTTTAAGTCCTTGAGGCAGTTTTGAAATGTATTTAGATGATTGGTTTCATCAGGCTTGATGGATAAATACAGTTGAGTATCATCCGCATAACAATGAAAATGTACAGAGTGATTCCTTATCATATTGCCTAACGGAAGCATATATAATGTGAACAAAAGGTATTTTTGTGGTTTATACATTTATGACCCTAGAGCTTCCACGTTCCACAAATGCTGAACTGACCCTTTAAAGCAAATCTGAAATAGTTAGCAGTCCATTATCTCTTTTTTCTCCCGTTACTCTCATCTTTCATCGACAGCTCATCTCTGTTCTTGTTCATCTTCCTATCTTCTGCCTGTTTTCAGGTCCCCCTACCTACATCAAGTATTCTGCTATACTTTTTCAAACACTCTTTTCTCTTTATATTTCTTCCTTGCTCCACTCCTCACTCTTCTGTCTGTGTCTGCCTCTTCCCATCATCCTGCTGTCCTCTCCTGTGGGCTCAGACCCAAACCAAAGAGATGAAAGCCGCCAGGATCAAAGGGGGCATTTATAAGCAGGCTGTCTCCTATCACACATCTATACAGGAACACTGAGATGACAAAAACACATCTGTTTTTCATATTTTCCACAGGAACATTTGTCTCAACACGTTAGTCCTGCTCTCAGTACTTTCTGATACACACTGTGACGGAGCAGATCACAGAGTGACAGTATAAGGTGTGATTTGTGCCAAAGAACAGATAACTAAGCTGACTGAGCGGAGAACTAACGTGTCAACGTGCGCCAACGCCTCAATCAATTTTGAATGGGTTGACGTAGAATACAGGCGACGTCACGACGATGTCAGACGTCACGGCGACGTATCATAGGTGCGCTCAAAGTACGCGCTCAAAGTACGCGCTCACGTGGCGGCGGCGTAGCTTAGAAAGCGCTATCTTAGATATGCGTTTTGATAACGTACGTGTGGATATGCGCGTGAATAACGTACGTGTGGATAAGCGTGTGAATAACGTACGTCTCGCCTCCGTTAGCATTGTATAGCATTATCCTAGCATTATATTGTTCGAATGATTTCGCTCCTACCGTAGTTTGGAGAGTGTTACAGGTAAATGTTTTAATCGGCACAGTATTGGTATCTCTCTCGCTCGGGAACAGCTGATCGCTGCACTGAGCTGTCCCTCCCTCCCTCAAGGTGTGTGTCTGTGTCTGTGTGTCTCATTCACTGTCCCTCAGGTTGTAGCACGTTTCGATTGCCAGTTTGTGGCTTGTATGTCTTGTGAACGCGGACTTGTTTTCCGTCTGTGAGGAAAATAAATGGAGCTCAGAGCCTCAAATACTGAAATCTGTATTTTTTTAAATCTTTTTTTCCTTCTAATTTGTTATTATTTTCTAAATAACACACTGTTATTTACTCAACAATAACACACAATTATCCTTGTTTTTATTTATTCGTTTAATTCTATAATCTTGGGCTTTTTAGCCGTAAATAAAGTCACCGGAAATAGACGTAGGCCTATAAGGGACATTTCGAGCGATACACACCACAAACCCACTGAACAGATTACCCAAGATCCTCAGCTTGAAGCTCGTTGATTGGATGTTTTAGCCGCAATGCATGTTGGGATATGATGTTAATGCGATATGATATCCGAAAACATTTAAAAAATATATAATAATACTTTATTCCGAGTGTTCTTGCTTTTCTCTTTGGAAGTCATCACATAACGGCATTGTAATACACGGTTCGGCTGTATTAAATATTACACATCTGCCGTAGTTCTTTATTTATAGTGCCCTGATGAGAAGACTTCTGGACAAACTGGAAGAACTGCATCTTGCATTTCTTTTCACAAAATACGTCTCCTTGCAGTATCAATAGTAATTCGGCTGACTTTTATATTTGATACAATTGGTAGATAGGTTGTATTTACACCATAACGGTGCACAGCTGATAGAAAAGGACTTGTAGTTTTTAAAGATATTACTGATTTTCTTTTAATATAAGAATGTAAATACTGAGTTGAGAGAATAGTCAGGGGATTTGGGTGATGGGAGACACATCTATGGAATCACAATTTCAATAGCTTACCATTAAATTACGGATATGCCTTTCTGTCTGTGATGTTTTACAAATCAGATATTAATGTGTAGAAGTAAAACATGAGAAATAGTATAGCAATATCCTGTGAAATTATGTAAAAACATGAATAAAACTACACATCTTCAGATGTTATACATAAGTGTCCTACACTAATAATTAGGGATGTAACGATATACCGAATATCGCGGTATCGCGGTAAATAAACGTCCCAATACCGTCGTGAGACTGACAAAATCTACCGCGATAAAAAAAAAAGAAGTTTTTAAAAAAAAATAATATTTTTTTTAAAACACTTTTTTTGTTTTAAACATTTATTTAACCAGATGGTCTCATTGAGATCATCGATCTCTTTTTCAAGAGAGACCTGTCCAACATGGCAGCAAGTAGGTTACAACATGAACATAAAACAACAGAACACAAAAGGACATCGTATTTATATGGGGGTTATTCCCTATCTTTATTCAAGAGCGTGGTATTTAAATTTTAGAGCATACTTTATGTATTTATTTCCCTCAAACCCTGTCCTCGCACTCAAATAGTGCCTGCTTGCACTTAGATTTGCTCTGCTTCTGCTCAAACTGTACGCTTGCAGTCAGATATATTGCTGCTTACAGATTTGTTCTGCTCTCAGATTTATTCTGTGCGCGCTCGAAATTTACGTGCAACAATCCTGTCAAAATCCCTCAACCAATAGGAGGCCAGGTGTCCTTGCGGGTGCGTTCGCTTTACTTATTACAGCGTCCCGTAAGGGCGGTTACTCTTTGGTTTATAAACTCCCGCCCTCCACGGCTTTATAACATAGCATGTACTGTTCACGAGAGAGCACGCTCGTGAACTGTCAACGGGGGGGGCGGTGTTATGCCGTGTGTGCATGATGCACCTCGCGGGAGCGCGCACAGCGTAAAGCAAAACCTCCCAGACATGTATTGATCTGTACGGCAAAGTACGGTTTGGAAACTATATCATTTCCTTTTGGAGGGCATGCATAACACGGCATAACACCAGAGCCTCGCTGCGGGGAAACGTTGGCGCTGTTCCGAGTTTGTTCTAATCTGTCAAAATGACAGACTGCTTTCAGATTTTTCCGTCATTGTTAAATAAAATATTCGGTTAACGCGACCACTGCTGTCCCAGCAACATCAGTACCAGCAACATCAGTACCAAGCGAGAGAGTCTTTTCCAGAGCAGGGGATATTGTAAATGCCCAAACATCCCAGCTTATAAATACCTGGAAATGTGGACATTCTCATATTCCTAAAAACCTGTCTGATGATGCTGAGTGAGTGACCAGTGAGTTTGAGTTGAGTTACTTGAAAAACTAAAGTGACACTTCATTTATTTTATTGCAGGGTCTGATTATTAAATGTCCTTGTTTATTTGTGAGATGCAGTGGCACAAAGAAAATGCCTACTTTGTTTGGTAGTACTATAGGTACAAAAACACTGGTTTTCTTGTTCCAGTCTGTTACTGTCACTTTGTTTTTGACAATACTGCTATCCTACTAAAATGCTGTACAAATCAGACTTATTATTAAATAAAGAAACATTTTCCGAGTAAAAAAAATTTGTTTTGAAAAAAAATTAAAAAAAAAAATTCCCCCCTTTATTATTCAATATCGCGATAAATACCGTACCGTGGACTTGTTATCGCGATATTATCGTACCGTGAGTTTTTGGTATCGTTACATCCCTACTAATAATACAAAGTTATTATTAGTATGCTGTGTGTACCTTGTGTGCACCGCCTAGTGGTTAAATCACGGTATTGAATTATTTTTGTTGAATAATGTTATTTTTGTTGAATAATGTTATTTGATGGAAAAAAATATTAAGAGTACATACTTTCATAGGGGGAAAGTAGAAGATCAATGATAGAAGTATAGAATATAAAAAATCAAGAAGATACTGTAAGTGATCTCTACAATAAAACAGTTTAGTGCAGGATGTACAAAGATATTAATATGAGGATGTGCAAAACAGACAAACTAATTAACCTTTATTAACACATTAAAGAATACTTTAGGTTAAGGTCTTCTTTCAAATAAGAAAAAAGCTTTGGGGGTATCTATCTACAGATAAATATTAAGCCTGACAAAGTACTTAACGTCTAATATATTGCTTTCCTGCAATGTTAACTATGTTGAAGCACTTATTTTAACTGATATTATACACATTAATTATACTCTTATGTATGTAGATAGTATAAGGAATGTGCAGAATATGACAGTTTAATGGTGGAGGTATATACACATATATTGATAGATGTCTTGTAATGCACTGTTGAGGAACCTGTGACCCAAGTTTGTCATTCATTGCATAACTACACTAGTTGTGTATGATGTCAATAAACCTTTGAAAATCTTGAAATCTTGAAAGGGATGTGCAAACATAGCAATTATATACAGTCTTTAATTAACTATTAGTAGAGAATAACGAGTAATGAATATACTTTATTACTCGTTTCCATTCATGTCAATTGCAGATAAATGTTTTGTCTTCTCAAGCACCAACTATCAAATATCTCTCCTGATTGTTGGCACTTGACAATCACCTTTCCTGAATTTTACTCAGGTGTAACTAAAGTCTGATTTAAGGGTTGTTTATATTTCACATAATTAATCAGAAAGTAACTCAAATAAGTGTAGTGGAGTAAAAATACCAGGTTAACCTCTGAATTGTAGTGGAGTAGAATTACAAAGTAACAATGAGCTGTCATGTGGGTATATATTAATGCTGCCCATTATGGATACAAGCGATTTTCACCCATTTAGTAATTACATGTTTTAAATGTGTACACACCAATGTGTTTCCTATCGCCTAAACCTCCAGGGCTGTACACAGTTTAATACTGTCAACTTCTAATTTTGAGAAAAACGAAAACGTCTTTTAAAACTACAATTCCCAGTAGAGACGTGCCATAGAGAGCATGTTGCGAAACACAATAGCCAGCATGTGTAGTTCTCGGGGGGGGGGGGCGTTCGAGTCCAGTTTTGAATAGTCTGCCGTGGTTTCGTTCCATTTCAAAGAGCTTGACGCTCGGCGTAACCTTGGCGCACTGCCACTCCAACATCCAATCACAGAGCTTGAAGATGAATCATGGGGTTTGTCAACTGGACTGTAGTCCCACACAATATCTGGGGATTATGGGTAGTGTAGTGTCTTCGGCCATCCTAAACTGAATTTTTTTTCGGATATCATATCGCATTACGAACACCACATCTGGCGTCACAGAGATCTTCTGTTACTGTCCTTTCTTCTTAGAGGAAGTACAGAAACACGTAACTCTGGATTTGTTTTAATGTTTGAGGTGCAATAAACGAGACGGCAGCTTTTTGGCATGTTAAAACTATTATTTTCTGCCTCGCTCATGAGAGTAACAGCTGGCGAAATTACAGCCTCGCCTACTGATTTCAAATGTGTGCTCTAAAATGATATTTATAAATGACTATTATCATTAAGCAAGACAATAAATGGTAAAGATATGTAGAAAATAAACGTATTTAAGATACGTTCATAAGAAACGTAACGTGGGAGAAAATATGTTTCTAGAAGATATGTAGAAAATAAACGTATTTGAGATACGTTCATAACGAACGTAACGTGGGAGAAAATACGTTTCTTGCTAAACGTAATTGAGAATGCAGTTTAGTTCTGTGGGAACGTAATTTTTAGGAGACAGGGTTGCCCTCTCAGAGGTGACCACGATTCACACCACAGCATGTCCGAGTGCAGTGCATAGGAAAATAAACCATGCCCAAGGCGGGGTTAAACAGTTAATCGTCTCCGTCTCCGTCTCTTTCTCTCTGAGTGCAAAGATGAGGAAGCTGCCATCCTTAACCAGTGTGCCTTGCTCGTGATTTACCAGTGTTTGTGCTGCCACGCACACAATGTTTCAAAAGTGGTTTCTATGTTTCCCTTTATTTGTGTATTTGTGATAAGTGTGCGTCTTTACGCAATGCTGTTGGCCTTGCTGTTTGATATATATTGTGCCGCAGGCCCGCAGCACATGACGGTTTTGTGTGCCCTCCCATGAAAATCATATGCCCTCCCTTTAGATTTGTTCTGGCGCCGGGTCTGAAGGTGAGCATTAGGCAGGAACACAGCAGCACAGCGACACGCACAGCCACGTTTTGTATTTATTTAAATAATGCAAATAATACAATTAAATAAAATGATAATGAAATAAAATAAATAATATAATTCATAATACCATCATAAAAATTTGAAAAAATGTATATAAAGATATTTAATATGAAACATTTTTTTTTACTAAAACTAAATAAAGTCTTAAAAATAAGATTTAATACATTACTTTTTAAAAACCTTTTGGCATAAAACTTGAAAAAAATAAAGAATTCAAAAAAAATTGCAACGAAAAAAATTCTAAAAAAAATTACAATCTTTTTTTTTTTAAATGGGGACCAAGATTTCTGTTTGCTGAAAGAATCTCACACAAAGGTACAGGACTTTCTATGTTTTAATTTCCTTTATTATCTCTGTGAGTTTTCAAGTGTTTAGACATTGTGTGTCCTTGCCAGCCTAAAGTGATCCAGGGTTAGGGTAACTTTAACCCATATAGCCGGTTCAAATCCCAAGCTTGTCGGAAACTTTAACTATGATCCCTTTTCAACTTTACACCTCTCTGATAAAAGGCCCTTTCAGGCCCAAAAAATACCCTAATAAAAAAAACATAACAATGTACCTGAATACAAATCTTTGTGTGTTCCCCATCCCACATAATCACCCCCTGCCATAATTACACAAGCCCAACCGCCATGTTTTCCAGCAATCTCTCCTCATTAACCCAATACAAACCATTATCAATCTTTAAATGTAAATAGAACATTCAGTCTTAGTGTGTGTGTGTGTGTGTGTGTGTGTGTGTGTGTATGTGTGTGTGTGTGTGTGTGTGTATCAAATCGTTTTTTGAATCCACTGCAGCCTTGCACTTTGCCAGGAGAGGTCACTGTAACAGAAGCTTTGAGGAATGAACCCTTTTTCGAAACAATTGTCTCAAATGGTTCAGTGCTTCACAAAAGCTTAATTTCCCCATCACTAGGATCCATCCAACATGTAAACTACTCATTCTGGTATCCTCTGACAAGGAAATACAACAAAAAGACAACATTTAATTCAGGCAAACAGGCCAAACAACATTGCTGCAAGTCAGGAGGAATTATTTAAATTGGACATTTTCTATTAAAAGTTTACTTACATGTCCAAATTGCACATTTTGACATCTTGTTTATTACATTTCTTTGTGAACGCTATTTTTCAGAACATTTATAAGTTATACTCTTAAAAAGTGGTGGGGACAAAATTGGCCATTTCAATAAGTGCTGGGGACATGTCCAGCGTCTCCAGTGCAAATGACGCCTATATGCTGCTGAGCTTCATATAGATATGATCTTTCTTTATATTTATTCAGAGCTGTTCTCTTTGAACACTTAGTAGTTTCAAGTATTTCATTTGGGCCTTTTTTCGGGACATGTTTGCCCTTTTAGATCAGTGTATGTAAAAATCTAAGGTTTCAACTTATTATTCAAACATCCTTTTTGCTGCTGGTCCTAACTTACCGATCTATTATCGTGCAGAAACCTATTTGACAATGTATTAATACGTGTGGAAAAGACACTAGATTTAGACTTTTGCATGGCCTGATTTAAACACATCCTAAAATAGTTCGATGGGACACAAGTGGTGGCATTTACTGACCATGCAGGGACTATTTTAGGGATTTAGGGTGCATAATTAATCTCACTCAGCCTTTTTTGGAACATATGTGTAATATTCATATGGAATGGGTATTTACTTTTTATGGTTTGTATTCATTTTGTCCATGTTTTAAAATACAAATAAACTTGACTATCTCTAAATTGTGTCCTTACACTTACTTGAGTAGGACATCAACATTCAGCACTCATGTTGTTTTGAAATGGTTTTCTTTAACAAACAGGGAATTGGGAATGTCTGCTGTTGTGGGTCCCACAATGTGAATAAACCTAAACAAAGTAAATGCCTGGGCTTTTAGCTACATGAACATGTAGCCAAAAGCATTTAACAAGGTCAAATAACAACAATCAAGTTCAGACTTAGTCGTGTCTTTATTCAAACTAAACCCAATTAATGTAAATCAAGTGAAATGTTTGACCGACAGGAAATACCCCATCTTTTGAATTCAGAAAATACATTTCTCAACATTTTTGATCACCCTTGAACCTTGCACCCAGCTGATTGTTCAATAAACATAAAACAATCTTGCTTATCTCTAGGACACACCCGTTCTGGCAGGGACATTCAACACATTTTAACATTTAATCCTTCACTCCACACGTTGTCTACAACTATCAAATGACCATTGGACAGCAGTTGTGGGTTGAGCCACACATTGTAAACTGCAGCAGTAATAAAACTCAGTCCTGTGCGGAACTGATCATGCAAAGTAGGAAACGTCTCCTCTCCAGTTTACGCACCCGTACCTCCCTGTACTGTGGAACCTGTGGAGCGCGTAACGTGTAACTTGCCTTCTTCGATTGAAACAACTGTGTGTTACGACAATTTTGAGAAATGGCAGGTAAGAGTTCACGGTCTAAATTAACTTTAAAAGTAACTTTGGTGCATTTTCCGGAAATATGGAGGCGATCGCAAGCGTAATGTACCCGATCCGTTTTTATTGTAAATGGTATATGAGGGCAATGAGGTGTCGAGTGTGATTTCATACATTTAATTTGATCTAAAAGTCTGTCAAAGTAAAGTTTGAGTGATTCTGCATTTTTTTATCGTGTGCCAAGTATAGGCCCGTTACTTTCACTTTGCTGGTGCTCATATCCGTCCTGTTTTCTGCCGTTGTTATTCCATATGTAAAACATACAATGAAATTAAAACAATACAATTTAGCCTTTTTATAATAATAGTAATACATTACATTTATAAAGCATTTATGTATAACTAATTTCGATCAATCAGCTTTTTGTATAACATATAACTTTGTTGTAATGACTTTACCACATTTATATCAGTGATAATATGCTATTGTATGCTTATTCAATGTTAGTGGCCTGTAGCCATCAGGCTGCACAACCCGGGGTTAACAATGTTACCCATTAAAAAGTAACCTGAACTGCATATAACATTTGCACAATGACTTTGACCTACACTAGTACACACACATACTTTTACATTTTTTCGCCTCTTCTAGGGAAGCTGAAGAAGATTAGGGTTAAGTTTGTGAACAGCGCAAACAGAGACGTGATCAATCAGCTCCTGGACGGCCTTTTTGATGATGGTGTCTTGAATGGTGGCGAGAAGGACTCAATTCTTGAGGGGAATCCTATTACGACAGACAGGGCACGGGCCTTCATTGACACAGTTATGAAAAAAGGAGATGAAGCCAGCAACAAGATGATCGCTCTCCTTCTAAGCATAGATCCAACACTTTATGCTGCACTGGGTCTTCCCTCTGAGAATCCTGCTCAGCCAGGTGAGCAGACACAGATCAGCTGTAGAGACACCCTATTTAGATTCAAACTAATATTATACTTTACATTAATGTACATCGTTGTGAGCAGAAATGTTTTGCTGTTTGCAGCTGCAGCTCCAGAGCCACAGCTGGGGCAGGACGGTTCAGGCACTCTGATTAATTCCACAGAGGACTTCTGGAAAGGGAAACAGGGTCGAAGAGATGTAAGTTGTTCATAAAAGCTGTGTCAGGTGTTGTTTGATTGATTTATTGTTCAATTCTACAATTGATATATCATCAGATATACAGTATAGTACATTGTGGTCTTAATTCTTTCCTTTAAATTTGTTTTGTAGACTTACCCTGCGGCCAAAGGATCCATGAGGCATCGTGTGGCCCTGTTAATCACCAACATAAAGTTTACTGACATGAGGTTTGACAGAGCGGGAGCTGATAAGGACGAGGAGAACATGCTCAAACTGCTCGTTGCATTGGGATACGAAGTGGTGAAACACACAAACCTCACGGGAAAGGTAATTTCACAAAAATACATTCATCCCTTGTCTGGTTGATTAAGCAATACAGTAACTGATGTCTGACTTTTGTGTTTCCCAGGAAATTGATGCCGCTGTGAGTAAGTTCTCCAACCATGAGAAACTGAAAGAGACAGACAGTGTGGTGGTGGTGATCATGTCTCATGGGATACGGGGAGCTATCCTCGGTGTTGACTGGAAAAGAGACAAACCAGATGAGTTTTCCATCGACAACATTTACAATCACTTGGATTCGAAGGGATGTCCCGCGCTGCTGGACAAACCCAAGATCATCCTCATCCAGGCCTGCAGAGGAGGTCTCCTCTATTCCCCCGATACAACAAATCAATATAATTTCATTTAGCAGTCAGCTAATGTCTTGTTTACTGTCGCACTGTATTAACAGTATTCCACATGTGTTTCAGACAAGAAAGGATCAGTGGAGTTTGAAGACGGTTTGTCCAGTGATGATGCCTCACATTATGCTGGCCATGAAGACTTTGAGGAGGATGGTTTCCGAATTGTAAACAAAGAAAAAGATTTCCTTGCTCTTCTGTCCAGCACCCCTGGTCAGTTAATTAAAAATGTTTTCAGATGTTACCACGATTATTACTCACTTTATGTAATTAAAGCTTAATGTTTTTCTACAGATACTGTCTCATACAGAAATACTCAGCTTGGGTCTCTTCTCATCCGTTCTTTTGTGGCGGTCTCGAACGCCTCTGCACACGTGGATCACATTGAAGAACTATCCAGAAAAGTAAGTGGAAAGTATAGACTTTGTGAGGCAACACCACCTAACAAGCAGTAATACTGATGCTCTGGGTTTATTTGTTTTGTTAATTTCCTACACTGTTTGTTTGAAACATACAGGTCATGCAACGCTTCGTGGACTTGAAGATCACAAAACAGATGCCGACCAAAGACAGGGTCACTCTGACAAGGCACTTCTACTTCTTTCCAGGCATCTGAGGCCGGATTTACTGTTGTTTCCCTGTTGTGCCTGGTATACATTATATGCATGCAATATAATTAATACAATGAAATAGAAACAATCTTGTGGATGAATTACTGAATGGGCCTAACAAGTACAGGCCAAAGGGTTAACGGGGCAGAGCAAAAACACTGCTAAGAGACGCATGGCAACTGAAGAGACTTTCTTTTACTCTTGGTGTTTGACTCGTTTAAAGTAGGGGTGGTGGGCCTTTTACATGTCTGTGTCCGGGGGGCTTTTGTCTAATAGTTACTATTTGATGAATCCTTTATCAATATCATCATTTCTATTTTTATACAATTGGTTGTGTGAAAGCCTTTTAATGAATGGCACACAAGTGGTGGCATTTATTGACCATGCAGGGACTATTTTAGGGATTTAGGGTGCATAAATAATCTCACTCAGCCTTTTTTGAAACATATGTGTAATGTTCATACGGAATAGGTATTTACTTTGTATGGTTTGTATTCATTTTGTCCATGTTTTAAAATACAAATTAACTTTACTATCTCTAAATGGTGTCCTTACTTGAGTAGGACATCAACATTCAGCACTCATTGTTTTCTTTAACAAACAGGTTGGGAATGTCTGCTGTTGTGGGTCACACAATGTGAATAAACCTAAACAAAGTAAATGCCTGGGCTTTTAGGGTCCGTGTACTTTTTGTCAGTTTGATTTTTCGTTTAAACCAAAAGCCAAAAAACGAAAATACCAGCATTTTTTGATTCTGTGTGTGTAAACCAATATTTAAATCATGACATTGGATACAAAATGTGTTCCTGCTACAGTGGTATGAAGGGTTACAACAAGCATTTCGCTCCAGTGACAAACTCATCTTTCACATATTCAAAGGTAAACATTTTTGATAACGGTTCGTATTCAGTGATTTTGTAAATGAAAATGAAGTTTTAATAAAATATTTGTAATGCTTGTTTCTTCATTTAATGTTAAATTGTCAGTTTTTAATATACACAAAGTTGACACCTCCGTAAAATACACTGGTAGCGTCACTTGAAATAAAAAACAACACAATAAACGAGCATGTAAAGATTTTCAATATCTACTCTGTCCAAAGTGTTGTGTTGTGTAGTGATGATGGTGACTGTATTGAAGTGCACCACTAGAGGAAGCAATCTACTTATTCTTCATACAAACTCACCCCATTTAATTCAGATATAACATGGCAATTTAAACAGAATTGATATTTTATCTGGATCACCACATTTGAAGTCCTTATTAGTTTTTCAGTATGTTCTTAAGAACTCGTGTGTTCATATCTTTTTGCTTCTTATTCAGTTAGTTGGATAATTTTGAGACTAAAATCAAAACAGGGAAACTGCACCATAATTAATTGGTCTGTCTGTATGCTTAATGTATAATATAGAGTCCACATATTGGAAAATGCATCGTGAATCCAGGTGGATGTGAACAACCCTCTGGGTGCCATCAGAAAAGTAATAAGGTGAGCATTAGGCAGGAACACAGCGACACGCACAGCCACGATTTTTACTTATTTAAATAATAATAATACAATAATATTTGAAACTTAAAAAAAAGAAATAATCCTCAAAAAAATTGCAACGAAAATAATTCAAAAAAAAGTTACAATCTTTTTTCTTTTTTAAATGGGGACCAAGATTTCTGTTTGCTGAAAGAATCACACACAAAGGTACAGGACTTTCTATGTTTTAATTTCCTTTATTATCTCTGTGAGTTTTCAAGTGTTTATAGCATCAATCAATGTTTCCTCACCAGTTGTAGATGGACCTGGCTGTTTAACATCAACGCATACCACAGATGGTTTCACACCATCCCTTTAAACAGACAACACAAGAGCCTCCCTCCCTAAAGACAACATCCAGTAACAAACCTCAGAATTATAAAACCTGCAGGCTGTGTTTGGGTTCGGCTAAAATGAGAAACCAGATGAATAACATGTGACAACATTGACTCTGACCATGATGATTATTTAATCTACACTTACAGGCCCAATAAACTTCCACACATTATAGTTTACACCAGATAAACACAACAGCTATGAAACATTTCATAAATCTGAAACCGCGACTTATGACTTATCAGAAATGCCACAGTTATGAAATGGTAAAAATACAATAATTTCCATTTTAAATACCTGAACATCATGTCTTTGTAAAATCAATGCACAAACTCTGTATGGGACTTGAAAATGAAAAAGAAACTCATATTAAACAAAACGATGTCATTACAATACCACACAAAGGCAACACGTTGAGGCAACATGGGTACAGTCTGTGCTTGTCATGAGAGTCTTTAACAGGGCTACTTTAAGTTCATGCTTTCACTGACGCACCATGTTCACTCGTAAAAATAAAGTAGCTTGACAGAAGGATATGTTCTGGATAAGCTTGTGGTTTATAACAAGACATAAAACAACAAGGGTTTGCCACTTACAGAACAGAATTACCAATCCAAATCAAACTAGACTTTGAACAGTTTATTTGAACATACTGGCAGTGTTAGAGAATCTGTTTACACTGATACAAACCAAAGACACAGGTGGTTAATATCAAACGCTCCTGTTCCCACAACTCACACTCAGTACTTTCCAACATGAAACTACAAATGAACATGTCCTCTTTCCAATGCACACACTCACACACAAAAATAGTGTATGTGGTAACAAAACTGGTTAGGCCAGATGAGTGAAGTTAACATTACTTTCATAAGAGATACTTGGCAGTGTGACAATTCTACAAGCAAAATATTGAACACGTCGTCCTTCCCCTTTGCAATAGAATATAAACTCTACTTTACAGTGAACTAAACCATGCAGAGCTGTTTAAGGGAGGTAGAGGACATCAGAGAGAGAGGGTCAAATACAAATCAATATAGATAACGTGGCTCTGAAAACACTGCAGATTAGTGGCCCATCTTTTTGCCTGTACAACACCAAATATACTACTCTAAAAAGAAAGAAAGAAAAATACTAGTCGTTAACTATGAGTGGGGATGTCATTATTAGATGACCCTTTTGTAAATAAGGTTGATGCTATGTACAGTATGAAATTCCTCTACTTATGAACGCTGTTGTAGATACAAACCAAGAGGTGGCAGAGTTGTTCCACTGTGGTGCAGGTTGTTGAAATGAAGTCAGGAGTAAATAACCCTTTTTATGAAAAGTGGCCAAGTCGTTCAAATTCGTTTTTGTCTGCTGTCCCTACAGCACATTGAGAGGAGCTCGATATCCTTTCATCTACACCCTGTGATCAACAGCTACCCTGCCTCTATCCAAGCTTCACTATATCCACTTATCGGCACCTCTGAAACACAGTAGAATAAATGTAATATCCTTGCAAAACCAAAGTGAAAAATATAATAATGTGTTTTTAGTTTTTTTTATGTATTAAGAGCACAACAAGGAGGTTCATGTTGGACATTCAAAAACGGCATCCCTTCTTTAAGCTATTTATTTAGCTCATCCTGCTGCTTATCAGATTTCACACACTCTCAGCAGAAAGTGGTTCTTCAGTTGTGTTTTTTTGTTTGTTTGTTTTTAGATATAGGTTACACCTTGGAAACTGCAGCTACATCCCCTGAGGAACACATATCCCTGGTTTGAAATCACTGCTGTAGAAAGTCTAGAATACACTCACGACACCAATGCTCACCATGCAGAACACACGCACAAACTCTGTCCACAGTTCAGAGATGTTCACAAGTCTTTTTTGGCAAGTCCAAGTCAAGTCTCAAGTCTTTGGTCACGAGTCCAAGTCAAGTCTCAAGTCTTTGTGGGGTGAGACTTGATCAAGTCTCAAGTCTTTGGTCACGAGTCCAAGTCAAGTCTCAAGTCTCTAAAAAATAAAAGTCTCATGTCTCTTCTGGTTGTATTAAGCCTTCTATTGTCTGCTGCTATCCAGTCT
The DNA here is from genome assembly GCA_028583405.1 of Pogonophryne albipinna. Classification (NCBI taxonomy): domain Eukaryota; kingdom Metazoa; phylum Chordata; class Actinopteri; order Perciformes; family Artedidraconidae; genus Pogonophryne; species Pogonophryne albipinna. Next base: position 33,715,292 of record CM053251.1, read on the forward strand.
GTTAAGAATACTGCACAGCTATATCTAAGAAATTCAAAGCATTTACTGTATTATTATCACTCCTATATCTATTAGCATACAGTATCAGTACTGATTAGTTGTTTGTTATATGATCACTTTAAACAGGCTATTGCAATGCAATATGAGGAAAAACATCACACTTTAGCTAAATGCAAACAACTTATAAGCAAAACACTTCAGAATCAGAAATCAGTATCACAAATACTTTATTAATCCCCCGCAGGGAAACTGTGTTAAAAGTACTTAAAAGTAAACATTTGTTCTGTGCCATTTGCAACTAAAAAACTATTGCTGCAATATTATCTGAAATATACTGAACTGGTGATATTAAAACATGACCTGTTCCAAAAGAGATATCTACCATTAACACCATTTACCAGCCAAATGCTGGTAAATCATGCAAGTGGCTGGTTCTGTATGTTGCACGCACCAGCCAAAAATAATGCTGGTAAATCATGCAAGTGGCTGGTACTGTATGTTGCACGCACCAGCCAAAAATAACAATGGCAATCTATTGAGTGGCTGGTAAAATGTCAACATTCACTAGGCTAGCCATTTGGCCAGTGGACAAAAATGTTAAAATTTGACCTCTGCAACCGTATTGTTTAATTACACTGGGTCTCTAATTACATCTTATAAGTCTACTATAAATAAACATATTCCTCTATCCTCTCACTCAAACCCAGTGTAATAGTAACCTGATAAACCTGTAACATTAACGTTACGTGGTCAACAATAAACCTGTAACCTGCCTATAAACCGACAGATGTATTTATGTATGTAACTATGTATTTTTCTACGTTTAACGTTAGCCAGTAGATGGTGGCAGCGGAACGTAATGATTAACGTTACCTAGGGTGACCATATTTTGATTTCCAAAAAAGAGGTCATGCTGCCCCCAGCCTCGAGATACTTAATGATACTCAACGTTTACTCAAAGATGCCTTATTGTTTTAAAGTATGCCTCCTCTGTATGGATATACAATTATTATTTATATTATTTTACTGTATATAACACAATAATATCTCTCTATAACCAAAGACACACCAAACCAAGGTTACTCAACAATCAACATGCTTTATTATGCCTAGAATTATCTCTGACAAATCTCAAATGCACAAGAATAACTTAAACATCAACCTGTAACAAAATAATAGCTCTCTTTTCAAGTCTTACTGGACAAAAATAAATAACAAAATATATGAAATAGTAGAAAATAGAAAATCCAGCTTTAACAAATAATCTCTTTGTATCTTGTCAATGTAAACAATAAAACAGTAACCTCACAAAGATACTAATCTAATTATTTTAAAAGTGCACTATGCAGTTTTGGATTTTACATTTGCATAATTGCCATTAGTTAACGTAACATAACATTTGATTACCTAAATCAAACCAAACACATTTTTAGGCACCATGAACCAAATATAAGCCTACTTTAAATGTTTGTAAACACAATTCCAGGCCCTGTCATTGTAAACAACCACAGTGAAACGACAACTTTTCACATATTTCTAGCTTCAAACAGTTTTCTAGGGTCCCAATTTAAAATTAAAAGTTTAAAGTTTCTCTCCCACAGCTACATAGCTTTCTCTCTCTGCATAGCTGCATACTTCAATCTTCTTCATCCTGCTTTTCTTCTTCATCCTCCTTGTCTGCCCATCGATATTTAGCTGTGGAGCTGATCTTTCCCAGCAGTTTTCGGTTGCTCAACAAATAAGCATGAAAGTCTTTGCAAGACATGTCTTTCAAATTGTATTGCACAAATAGAATCCCCTTCAGTGACTCAACAGACAACTGGTTCCTCTCCTTGGTCCACTGACTCTGCATCAGTGAGAAAACCCTCTCAACATTTGCATTGTGAGAGGAAAGTGCAAAGACAAACTGTGCAATCTTCAGTAGTTCTGAGTAACATGCAATGCTTTTGGCCTTCTCAAAATATTTGGTCCACTTCTGGTGCACCTGCAGGCCACTGAACTCCTCATCACGGTTGCACCTTTCTGTGAATCTCTTCAGATTGGTGACCTGGTCAAAACACTTGACATCATCAATTACCACCCCCTTCTCTCATAGGAACTTGATGCAGGCCTCCACATCATTCCACTCTGGTGGCTCACTCAGATCCATCCACGTGAATGTGGAGAACTCTTCCATGGGAGTCATCCACTTCTCCAGATACTCCAGACATGTACTGTACAGGCCTTGCACATCAGCACAGAACTGGTCATATTCCTTACCAAGTCCATCACTACGCTTTTGTGCCAGTAGTCCCTTAACTTTAAGGGACATGAAGTTGTTGCTCTTGCGTTCAAGAAGAATGGTGTGGATGCTGTTCATTATTTTCTTTACCTCCATCATGGAGTTCTTCTCCTTTTCCATGTCTTGAATGTGGGTGTGGAACGCAGACATGAGTGAGTGCATGTGCCAGAGGTAGATCTCACTGAATTCGTTTTCAAAAAACTTCTTGATCACTATGGGTGGTTTTTGCTGAGACAGAAATAATGCCTTTAAGGCTGGAAACATCTGTATCATCCTCTCAATGCCTGGGAACAATGACAGCCACCTTGTCTTGCTGTGAGAAAGCATCCTTCTGTATTCAATGTCAACAAAATCACAGTACTCCTTCAGGCTCTCAGTGCGCACAGTGTAAATGTGGAAGTACTGGTAGATTTTGAACATGATATTCTCAAGGTCAATATCTATTGTGTCTGCCCCATGATGAACACAATGATTCAATATGTGTGCTGGGCAACCCACACCGATCAGAGTGTTCTTCTGCAGCAACCTCTTCAAATTTGCAAACACATTCTTTCCCCCTTCATCACGTCGGATTCCTCCAAAGTTTGTGTTGCAATTGTCGCCAGTAAATGCAATGCATTTTTCAGACAAATTGTTTTTTGCCAATGTTTCAATGAGATATTGTGCAATGGTTTCTGCTGTCTCATTTGGTGTGTCTTTAACCTCGATTAATTTTGTTTGCATGCCACCCCTCTTCCAGTCAAAGTACTGGATTATGATTGGGAATATTTTCACTGCTCCGTGGTTACTCCCGTCTGTAGAAACACCACAGTACTGGATTTCTTTGAGTGCTTCATGTGCGACATCAATCGAGTGGGGCGCTATAACACCATTGACAATGGCTTCGGTTTTAGTGCGCGCACTTGAGCAGTGTCAGAGTCTGGAAATGCTTTTTTTAGCAAGGCACTTGTGCAATCCATAGATCTGTAGCTGTTGTGATGTTTCACAGTGTGAAATGCAAACGCACCCTCCGCTGCATTTACAGCATCCTCTGTTTTGCCTGGTCTAACAAAGAAGTCTGTCAACTATACCGACAAACTCTCACCTTGCACAGCTTTCCTATGTTTGTCTGTGTCCATGTGCGCTTTAAGATCGCCTGCACCTTTATTGGACACACACACGTATGTGCAAGCATTGCACACGGTGCACTCCGCCTCCCATTTGTTCCGACCGGGTCGGTACATTTGGAATTTCTTCTGCAATTCATCTGTAAAAGTACATTTGCGCTTTGGCATTGTGAATGTGAGCTGCGGTCCGCTCTGTCCCCTTCCTCTGTTTGTGTGTCAGCGTAGTTGTAGAGCCGCCCACAAAGCTTCAGACTCAGGGATTACGTCACACACGCAACAGAGTACCGTAGTATTCTGTGCAATGCGCCAGTCAATTTAAGTACATGCAAACGGTCCGCGAAACCCGGACATTTTCATGAATTTATAAACCCCCCCCCGGACGACCCGGACAGGGCGTGAAAAGAGGACATGTCCGGGCAAAAGAGGACGTTTGGTCACCCTAACGTTACCGACCTTTTTTATGTCATGTCAAGAGTTGGATGTCAAGGCCACTCAACGCAAACAAGTGTGACAAGCAAACATTCACTCATCTTTTCAAATATTCAGTTACAAAGCTAGTAGCAAGCTAAGTTAACATTACATAGCTGATGCTGAGCTAAACATGTTTGCTAACCGTCCATATGCGTTAATGTGACTGACCTCTCCGGGTGAGTTTTCAAGTGCCTGATGAAATTTGACATTGTTGCACCAGCATCCTTGATTTTAATATTGCAGACTTTGCAGTGTGCGCTCCTTTTGTTGGTGCCGCTGGCGTTTTGTTCGAAGTTTTTATAGTTGAACCTAATTACAAGCGGTACAGCTGCAGGTGTGCCGCCGGTCGCCATGGTGTTACCATGATGTTAATGTTAATGTTAAAAGTTTGAGAAACCGGCTCGAGATACACTTTTTGTTATATTCTATGGAATGCTCTTAACATCCCGATAGCAATGAATATCTTAAGTGCTTTGACAAAAAATCCATAAAAAATGTCATCTGTGGAAGCCGTAGCGCTGTAAAAAGCACGACCAATCATCTGAGCCGGCCCGGCTAAAATAACTGGATAGCCTACCTGCCTGTCAGCCTCCCATCGGGGCACAAACTTATCTCGTGCCCTCATTGGTCATGTGCGCGTTCGTGTGTGTTGGAGGAGGGGCTCTGTAAGGAAGTGGCAGATTTTCTCCGGTTGTGTATTTTCACATCTAGCGATCTCGAGCCGGTTTCTCAAACTTACCTACCCCACCTTTAATACGCCAAAAATAGAAAACACAATGATTGTTCACGAGTCCCAAAACACGAGTCCAAGTCGAGTCCGAAGTCTTTTGAGCAGGAGTCCGAGTCAAGTCTGAAGTCTCTGTGTGTGCGACTTAAGTGCGACTCGAGTCCGAGTCACAAACTCGAGTCCCCATCTCTGCCACAGTTACACACTGCCAACAATACATGCAACGATCAGAAGTGATTTATTCGTGTGATAGCATGTCTGTGCACATGCAATGTTTCGTAGTATATGAGACTCACCCTCCAGGCGTTACTCTGGTATTTAACCACCTTCTTAGTGTCTGATAGGCTACTGCCCTCTCCACATAGTCTACTGAGTGCTCCACATTGTACTCTATGCTGTCTATCATTTCCCCCTAAGAGAGGTTAGTTAAAGAGGAGGTGTGGAAGACATGCAGATAGGAAGAAGAAAGAGGGAGCCAGATGAGGAGGCAGGAGTAGGAAGAGGAATGGATACAGATGGAGGGGAGGGAGGAATAGTGGGTGAGAATGAGAAGAATAGAGAAGGGGAAGCAGAAAGAGAGAAAGGAAATAATTAGTCAGTTCGTTGAATATGCATTTTCAATCTCACCCAGTCTTTTTGAACTTTTTGCATTTTGGGATGTTGACCTTTGCCTGCTCAACCCTGTCTCCTAAAAATTACGTTCCCACAGAACTAAACTGCATTCTCAATTACGTTTAGCAAGAAACGTATATTCTCCCACATTACGTTCGTTATGAACGTATCTCAAATACGTTTATTTTCTACATATCTTCTAGAAACATATTTTCTCCCACGTTACGTTTCTTATGAACGTATCTTAAATACGTTTATTTTCTACATATCTTTACCATTTATTGTCTTGCTTAATGATAATAGTCATTTATAAATATCATTTTAGAGCACACATTTGAAATCAGTAGGCGAGGCTGTAATTTCGCCAGCTGTTACTCTCATGAGTGAGGCAGAAAATAATAGTTTTAACATGCCAAAAAGCTGCCGTGTCGTTTATTGCACCTCAAACATTAAAACAAATCCAGAGTTACGTGTTTCTGTACTTCCTCTAAGAAGAAAGGACAGTAACAGAAGATCTCTGTGACGCCAGATGTGGTGTTCGTAATGCGATATGATATCCGAAAAAAAATTCAGTTTAGGATTGCCGAAGACACTACACTACCCATAATCCCCAGCTATTGTGTGGGACTACAGTCCCGTTGACAAACCCCGTGATTAATCTTCAAGCTCTGTGATTGGATGTTGGAGTGGCAGTTCGCCAAGGTTATGCCGAGCGTCAAGCTCTTTGAAATGGAACGAAACCACGGCAGACTATTCAAAACTGGACTCGAACGCCCCCCCAGAACTACACATGCTGGCTATTGTGTTTCGCAACATGTTCTCTATGGCACGTCTCTACTGGGAATTGTAGTTTTAAAAGACGTTTTCCCCAAAATTAGAAGTTGACAGTATTAAACTGTGTACAGCCCTGGAGGTTTAGGCGATAGGAAACACATTGGTGTGTACACATTTAAAACATGTAATTACTAAATGGGTGAAAATCGCTTGTATCCATAATGGGCAGCATTAATATATACCCACATGACAGCTCATTGTTACTTTGTAATTCTACTCCACTACAATTCAGAGGTTAACCTGGTATTTTTACTCCACTACACTTATTTGAGTTACTTTGCAGATTCTGATTAATGATGTGAAATATAAACAACCCTTAAAGCAGACTTTAGTTACACCTGAGTAAAATTCAGGAAAGGTGATTGTCAAGTGCCAACAATCAGGAGAGATATTTGATAGTTGGTGCTTGAGAAGACTAAACATTGATCTGCAATTGACATGAATGGAAACGAGTAATAAAGTATATTCATTACTCGTTATTCTCTACTAATAGTTAATTAAAGACTGTATATAATTGCTATGTTTGCACATCCCTTTCAAGATTTCAAGATTTTCTAAGGTTTATTGACATCATATACAACTAGTGTAGTTATGCAATGAATGAAAAACTTGGGTCACAGGTTCCTCAACAGTGCATTACAAGACATCTATCAATATGTGTGTATATACCTCCACCATTAAACTGTCATATTCTGCACATTTCTTATTCTATCTACATACATAAGAGTATAATTAATGTGTATAATATCAGTTAAAATAAGTGCTTCAACATAGTTAACATTGCAGGAAAGCAATATATTAGACGTTAAGTACTTTGTCAGGCTTAATATTTATCTGTAGATAGATACCCCCAAAGCTTTTTTCTTATTTGAAAGAAGACCTTAACCTAAAGTATTATTTAATGTTTAAATAGAGGTTAATTAGTTTGTCTGTTTTGCACATCCTCCTATTAATATCTTTGTACATCCAGCACTAAACTGTTTTATTGTAGAGATCACTTACAGTATCTTCTTGATTTTTTATATTCTATACTTCTATCATTGACCTTCTACTTTCCCCCTATGAAAGTATGTACTCTTAATATTTTTTTCATCAAATAACATTATTCAACAAAAATAACATTATTCAACAAAAATAATTCAATACCGTGCTTTAACCACTAGGCGGTGCACACAAGGTACCCACAGCATACTAATAATAACTTTGTAATATTAGTGTAGGACACTTATGTATGTATAACATCTGAAGATGTGTAGTTTTATTCATGTTTTTACATAATTTCACAGGATATTGCTATACTATTTCTCATGTTTTACTTCTACACATTAATATCTGATTTGTAAAACATCACAGACAGAAAGCCATATCCGTAATTTAATGGTAAGCTATTGAAATTGTGATTCCATAGATGTGTCTCCCATCACCCAAATTCCCTGACTATTCTCTCAACTCAGTATTTACATTCTTATATTCAAAGAAAATCAGTAATATCTTTAAAAACTACAAGTCCTTTTCTATCAGCTGTGCACCGTTATGGTGTAAATACAACCTATCTACCAATTGTATCAAATATAAAAGTCAGCCGAATTACTATTGATACTGCAAGGAGACGTATTTTGTGAAAAGAAATGCAAGATGCAGTTCTTCAAGTTTGTCCAAAAGTCTTCTCATCAGGGCTCTATAAATAAAGAACTACGGCAGATGTGTAATATTTAATGCAGCCGAACCGTGTATTACAATGCCGTTATGTGATGACTTCCAAAGAGAAAAGCAAGAACACTCGGAATAAAGTATTATTATATATTTTTTAAATGTTTTCGGATATCATATCGCATTAACATCATATCCCAACATGCATTGCGGCTAAAACATCCAATCAACGAGCTTCAAGCTAAGGATCTTGGGTAATCTGTTCAGTGGGTTTGTGGTGTGTATCGCTCAAAATGTCCCTTATAGGCCTACGTCTGTTTCCGGTGACTTTATTTACGGCTAAAAAGCCCAAGATTATAGAATTAAACGAATACATAAAAACAAGGATAATTGTGTGTTATTGTTGAGTAAATAACAGTGTGTTATTTAGAAAATAATAACAAATTAGAAGGAAAAAAGATTTAAAAAAATACAGATTTCAGTGTTTTGAGGCTCTGAGCTCCATTTCTTTTCCTCACAGACGGAAAAAAAAGTCCGACATTATACGATTTAAAATAAAAACAAATAAATAAAAAGATAAAACACTGGCATGTAATTTACGTTAGAATAAATAGAATGGTTTTGAATAATAGATGAGAGTAAAATCTACGTCACTTTACAGCCCCGCTCATTTTTGGGGAAACCAACGCTGTCATTTGAACGGCGATCAAGCCTGAAGCCACAGAGCTCTTCTGTTACTGTCCTTTCTTCTTAGAGGAAGTACAGAAACACCTAACTCTGGATTTGTTTTAATGTTTGAGGTGCAATAAACGACACAGCAGCTTTTTGGCATGTTAAAACTATTATTTTCTGTCTCGCGCATGAGAGTAACAGCTGGCGAAATTACAGCCTCGCCTACTGATTTCAAAGGTGTGCTCTAAAATGATATTTATAAATGACTATTATCATTATTATAAGCAAGACAATAAATGGTAAAGATATGTAGAAAATAAACGTATTTAAGATACGTTCATAAGAAACGTAACGTGGGAGAAAATATGTTTCTAGAAGAAGATATGTAGAAAATAAACGTATTTGAGATACGTTCATAACGAACGTAACGTGGGAGAAAATACGTTTCTAGCTAAACGTAATTGAGAATGCAGTTTAGTTCTGTGGGAACGTAATTTTTAGGAGACAGGGTTGAAATAATACGTGTTTAATTCCCCCAACAATTCATTGTTGTTTATGAATTTTACTTTCTTTATTTGATTGGCAGTCAGTTGTTGATTACATGCAGACATTGATAAAGCTACAGGCTACTTCAATATATATCACACTAATTCATAAAGCAACTTAGACATTTTGATATTCCGGACCTTTGCATGGGGACATTTTCTCTAACTGGACCTCGTTGAATTTTAGTTGAATTATGATGAGCCACATTTCTTTCTATATTGTAGCCTGATGTGCACATCGACTGTCAACAAAACAGTTTCTCAGTCCAATGCTAAGTTAGTGGCAGGCCCTGTGTGACTGAGACTATAAGGCTACACAAAACCCAAACATGTCCATAATGTTACTCGAGGCAAATATATGTAATATAACCGTTAGACTGCAGCTAACTGTGGGGCTACAAACCCCTCATACTGTGAGTGAATAACTTGAGATGGTTATGTTGTCTAAAGGGGAGACAATCATTATGGTATTAGGTCATGCAAATACAGGGTCAACTTAGTGATAAAATAAGTGTTGTATAATATATGTTCTTGAATAAGCGAGAAAGCGCCAGGGGAGGCAGCCATAACCTCTGCCGCACTGAAGGGGGCGATCTTGAGCTAGCTCTATCAACAAAAAAAAAAACATTGAAAAATGCACTTCGTTACAGCTCCACTTAAAACATTTTAACTGTTGTTTCATTCACGGATTTACTCCCACCAAATGGACTTCAAAAATGGAAAACCTTATATCTACCCTTAAACATTTCTCAAAGTTGGACTTTCAATCAAAACAAGCAGTGATAAACAATGGAAGACCGATGCCTGAGCTTAAGGACCTTCTTCAAACTAACGGACAGAAAATAACACGTTCGTTTCAAACTGAGTGGTACCAAAGAAAAGACTGGCTGTGTGGCTGTGCTACGAAGAATCGACTTTACTGCTTTCCCTGCATTTTATTCTCCACTAGCGACAACGTTTGGACTAACATTGGATTTGGTGACTTAAAAAATCTACCAAGGAGCCTCAACAAACATGAGAGATCGATCACTCACATTCAAAGCCAAATCGCATTAAAAACGTTCTGCACTTCTCGGATAGATCTGGTCCTCAATGACCAGCAGAGATTAAATGTCAGCATCCACAATGCCAAGGTAAAGGAGAATCGTGAGCAGTGGCGGCTGGTGGAAAATATTTTTGGTGGGGCTGTTGATATAGTGAGTAAAAACATTTTTTTTGGGAGAAATGACCCCTTAAATTAGGACTTCTGGTGATGTAATGGCGTGTTTCCAGTGCAGCGCGGAGCTCGCTTTAATGCTGCGTTCAGACCGGACGCGATGCGAATATTCGCTTCGCTCTAAACGCTCCTATCGCATCGCTCTAGTCGCTCGAGTTTCCCCGCGGCTGCCAGCTGTGTTTACTCGCATCATTCAAACAAGACGCGCTGGCTCGGGAGCTACAACTACAACAAAATGAACATATTTTACTGTGATTAAATTGTAATACACGTTTCAAAATGATGCCGAAGTAACAACATACTGATACCGGTTAGTAAAAACCATGAATTAATGCTTTGACAAGTCTGCAGACAGACGGCAGGCGAAAAACCTTTTAGAATGCTTGTTTTCTGAATGGAGCTTGGCTAAGCTAACGTTATATATGCTCCGACCGTCCACACTCACAACAACGGCCTATACAGACATAAATAAACCAGCGACTGTATTCTCCATGACACAGACAGTCTGTGGTTTGTACTTGTTTAACTTTTGTCTAGTTTCTGAACAGATCGTATCTGTCCCCGGCTGTTTGAAGAGCAAGCATGGGAAACAAAAGATAGCATTTACCTGTTTGTAACCATGCCTTTCTGGTGTACCAGCTACGATGAGAAGCCTCGTTGATATGTTTTGTCTTTTTCACAAGCTTGCTGTGATATATACAAATCGGGTTGGTCCGGTCCAAGGTCTTTAAGTATCAATTTATCTCCCAAACTTCTCCTTTCGAAAGGATTGGAGAGTAGCTCTTGCACGGAATTGGGTGCGGACCGAGGTCCGTCGACTCCACCTGCACACCATTCTCATCCAACTACTGCGTCACCTTGGTCACTCACGAGTCTAAAAAACAACTCACGTCAACGCACGTAAGCAACGTGGGCGCCAACGTGAGCGCCCTCGTGACCAAAATATTTGACGGCGCTGATTGGCTGAAATTATGTTTCGGCGGCACAGTTTACTATTGAGACTTTTGCAACGTGCTGGTTGCTGCTGTTTGGCTCGGGGGCTCCGCCCGGTAATGATAAACTAATGCCAAGGGCAAGGCCAGGCAGGAAACATGTGACTTATCAGTAACTTTAGACATCGTAACACAATTTTAAACGAGATTTTATTGTAGATTATACATTTTACTGATACCAATTGTATGATATTTACCTTGTTCATTAAAAATAAAAATATAAAATATATATTTTTTTTAAAATATTTTTTTTTGTATGTGGGAAGAGGTGGGGCGGCGCCCCTAGCGCCCCTATGGGCCGGCCGCCACTGATCGTGAGATCTTAAAAGACCTTATTAATGCTGTCTGCTTCCTAGCTAAACAGGAGTTGGCATTTCGGGGGAATGATGAGAGTGCAAAATCTTCGAATGGCGGCAACTATGTCGAGCTGTTACATGCCTTCGCTGAAAAAGATGATAAATTAGCAAGGCATTTGGAAACATCCACAGTATTTTCTGGCCTTTCAAATAGGATACAGAATGATCTCATAGAAGCAGTCAGTGATGTCATTAAAAATGATATCAGGCATGAGATTAATGCAGCCCCATTTGTTGGAGTGGAAGTAGATGAGACAACGGATGTCACAAACAAAGCCCAGGTCTCTGTCATTCTGCGTTATGTGGATACAAGTGATGTGAAGGAGGCGTTCTTGGGATTTGATGATGTGAGTGATGACAGGCGAGCACCGGCTATTGCTGATTATGTTTTGGGGGTGCTGGGGAAATGCAATTGCGTTGAAAAGCTGGTAGCTCAAACGTATGACAGAGCTGCTGTGATGGCATCAGCTCTTAACGGGGTGCAGGCCAAGATCAGAGAAAAGGTGCCTGAGGCCATGTTCATCCATTGTTATGCACACAAATTGAACCTCGTCGTCTCGCATTCAGCAAAAATGTATGCCTGAGTGCAGGACGTTTTTTAAAACAGTTGAGGGACTTGCGGCGTTTTTCAACAAATCGACCAAGCGCACCCACCTACTGGATGAAGTTGTGAAGCGACGTTTGCCAAGAGCAGCGCCGACGAGATGGAGCTCAAATTCCAGACTAGTGCACACTATCAGCATGTACCAATCGGATCTGCGTGCTGTGTTCCGGATCATGAGCGAAAATCCCGATGTTTGGGACAATGACACCCTGATGATGGCTGCTGGATATGATCTCTGGCTGTCAAAAGCATCAACCTGCTTCTTCATAATGGCATATGAGGGCATTTTCAGTGAAACCGATGCACTCTTTCGTGTGCTGCAGAATAAAGTCATGGACATTGGATTCTGCTGTGCGCGAATCCGCGACACAATGGGAGTTGTGGAACGCCAGAGAAAAGAGTTTGACAGTTTCTATGATGGGTTCGAGCAGAAATGCATCACACTTGGACTGACAGACAATGTCCGAAGTAAACATCCGATCAGAGATGAGAGGAAAAGAATGTTTCATTGCATTCTGGAAAATATCAGTGTTCAACTGAAAGCTAGGTTTGATCATTTCGGTGAGCAAGCTTTCCTTGGTTTGGTCGATTGCACAAAATTCAATGAAATGTCACAACATTTTGATGACACCAAACTGCAGAGCCTAACAAAATATGCAAGGCACTTTGACTTTGTTAGACTGAAGACTGATCTTATCGGACTGTATAGCTCACAAACAGTGAGGAATGAATGCAAATCACCCAGACAACTCCTCAGCTTTTTGGACCAGAATGATCTGATGCAGACGGTTCCTGAGGCGACAAAGTTACTCCAGCTGGTACTCACAATACCTGCTACAACAGCGTCTGTCGAAAGGTCATTCTCTGCTTTGAAACGACTCAAAACAAACAGTCGGAATCGGACTGACCAAAGACGACTTTCATCCCTGGCGATCATCTCTATAGAAACAGAGAGACTTTTAAAACTGAAACACAATAAAGAAGACTTCTACAACAAAGTCACGGACATCCTTGTCCAGAAGGATAGGCGAATGGACTTCATTTACAAGTAAAGGTAAGGGCCTGGCCATTTAATATTTTCATTTGTGTTGAATGTATGAATAGCGGTAGTTAGTAAAAAAAAGAAAGTGTAATATACTGTCCGTGCCTCCCCAGGCATTGACCTCACCGCACGTCACTGATATATACTCCCCCTTGTGGCCAAAGGGGGACACAACTCTTGTCTTCAGATGTATGCTCGAGTGCAGCAAAATGTAGCACAGTGACTATTTTGTCAACTAAACATCATAAAACAATACATATTTTATTAAACGGGACATTATAATCTCCGCACATTAACTCTATATTTGCCTCTGCCATGGTGCCAAAATGAAACAAAATAAAATAAACAATATAGGGGTTGTTTCTTCTCTGAACTTCTATGTGTAGGCCTACTGCATCCCTCCATATAAAATAAACCATTGTGGGGGCACATTATGGGACATAATTCACCGTGGAATTATTGTGTTGCAACACGGACCAGTTAGTGAAGGTACCGTGTGTAGGTTGTCATGCTAGCTTGACATGCAGTAGCAAACAGATGTGCTTACCTTGTCTTCATGCTAAATGGCAGAGGTGGGAGTAAGTCCTACATGTGCAAGTCATGAGCAAGTCCCAAGTCACTGTGATGAGAGTCAAGCAAGTCAAGTCAAGTCATACAAAATTCTGATGAATAAGCCCAGTTTCCACATTTAAATCAGTTAAAAGACAGTGGTTATGAAAATGGATTCAACCCACACTGTGATCTTCACAGTTAATAATTTTAAATCTAATTTAGACCAATGACAATCATATTAGATTCCAGTGGCGAGCCGTCAGGGCCCTCTAGGCCCTCTGTGAGGGCCTAAGATATTCTACAAAATAATATTTGAAAACATAAAAAGAAAACATTTTTTTTTTTAATATTTTTTTTAAATATTTTGTTGTTACATTTTTTATTAGTTTTACCAAAATAACTTGATTTAATTGTATTTAAAATAACATTTCCAAATAAATAAATCCTTCGAATCTGCCTGTTCAGTTTCTGTTGGAATGTGAAGGGTTAAATGCCGTCTCTGCGAGTTATGTGAAGACGGGAGAGCTTGTTGGTCCCTCTGTAGATTCACAGAGGGCCCGCTATAGTAACTCAATGAGAGAGTAATGTCAAATGACAGTACAATTGACCAATCATATCTTCCCTCTAAATGGGCGGGCTTTATTTTCGCGGACTTTATGACAAGTTCCGCCCGCTGTGAAGTCTATGCAAGTGGTGCAGTGACGCGTCCTAAAACCCGGAAGTAAGCTGCGCTCGGATTCCCTCGACAGCAAGCAATGGGATTTCTCCATAGGGTTTTGGAAAATAGCTCGAAATAAGGTCCGTGGAAAACGAACCTGTTAGATAAATGCACGTTTTGTTCTGCTGGATAATATCCACATGTCTACCCTACTTTTATTATTTTCTAATCATAAATCTAATCGATAGATTTATGATCGATAGATTTATGATTAGCATAAGTTCGTTTATGATGGCTGGCACATGTCAGTGATAGTGATGACATCGTTTGCAAAATTATGAACCGAGTCAATTTCAAGATTGAGTTACAATGATAAACTGGAGTGGCAAAGGATCAGCTGCATGACCCCGCCATCAAGTGCTTCATCCAAAAGGACAGGAGGATGGACTTTGTGTTTAAGTGATTTGATCATCAAAGGTAGGCCTAAGTCATTTTCAATGTGGGCCGCCGTGCCGACTTCATTCATTTGTAATTGTGACTTGGCTGTGGGTGCCCTGTCATGATAGGTGTTTATATAAATGGTGTTGTTTTGTGTGGTAGAGGGTCGCTGTCATTGATGCGTTTTGCACCCCGGGCCTCTGTTTTGATATTCCACTGAAGTATACGCTGTGACGTAATATCTGTTGGAACAAACACAGTAGTGGTGGCTTAAAGCCCACCTCTGCTCCGCGCCGTTCGTTAGATGAGCCTGGTCAGATTAATAAGAGAAGGAGTTCAAAACACCGGCATAAAAGTTATAACAATAATCTGATTTTAATGGTAAAAAACACCAATACAAATTACAGAGTACTCCGGGCTTCCAGCTCTACTGCTGTGCGATACAGGTATCGGGACCAGCCAGTCAGAAACAAGGGGGGCATTTTGCATGAATAAACAACAGTATATATGGACATTTTTGGGGCGGAGATGTGGGTCGGCTCTTCCATCCCATTTTACTCCTAAGTGAAGCGTGAGAGCCTCGGAACTAGTCAAGGTCAGAATCACTTTTTATCTTCCACCTAACTTCACTCCTTTACTTTCCCAGGGAAGATTTCACACAAACTATTCTTTCCCAAAACAATCAAACATTGTACACAGATATATTGGTGCTTGAGATTATACTGGCCCCAGGAAGAACCTTGAATAAGAACATGTGCATGTGCTGGTGGGGGGGGGAAAGTGTATGTGTGTGTGTGTGCTGATATCTGGGTCAGTGAGTGTATGTGAGAAGGGTTATATATATAGGATTACTTTAAAACAGTCCCAAATAATACATGTTCACTTCAATACAGTTCAAGATAATACCTGTTTACTTTAATACAGTTTAGAACAATATCTGTTTGCTTTAAATCTCTTCTTTTTTTTCGAGGGAAGGGGGGGTCAGAGGGCCTAGTCACGGCTCGCCACTGTTAGATTCATATTAACCCTAGAACTGCAGACAATATAGCTAGGACTCAAAAAGTCTGTTCAAAAAGGCAGAATTCCAGGTAAGAAAATCATATATGGCATTTGCCATACACATATTTAATTTAAATTTCTGTTAACACTAGAATTGCCAACAGCGTCAGCACCTACATAGATATCATTTTCAAATCATTTAATTTGTTCCTCTTCATAATTTCCTTATAAACTAAGTAGGACGATTTTAAAACTCAGTTTGATTCATGATTCATGCATTCATCACTTCACGACTCGACTACTGCAATAGCATCCTCTACGGCAGTGGTCGCCCAAACCAGTCGATCGTCGAGTGTGGTGCGGGTAGATCGCGGACCGTTAAAAAAAAAGTACAAAAGAAAGAAAAAGAAAATAAAAATAATAATGTTTGAAAAATACGTTTTTAGATGTAAACCTATCATCCACCACCCCGTTAGCAGGTGCCACTTGATTGACGTATATTTGAGACACCTCAATAATATAATCCATTAACCATGCTTTACGTGAACCTTATCATGACACAAGAGAGGACGGCAGGACTGCAATTTCCCGTGTTCAGTGAATGCAACAGAGGCAAGTCACCAGACCAATCAGAGAGTTGCATGGAAATACACGTGTGCTTGTGTCATTCAAGCTCGGCTCTGTGTGTGTGTGGCAATAGCGTATTTAGTGTGATAGAGAGAGAGAGAGAGAGGGAGAGAGGGAGAGAGGGGGACCGGTGCTAGCGCGGACCGTGCACATCCATGGGACCGTGATGTTAGCATCTGGTTAGCTAGCTGCACTAATGGACATAAGGAGCTGTTTCCACAACAAGCTGGAGGAGAGTCCTCCCCTGTCAGACTGAGCGGCTCAGGTGAGCTAAAGGACTCTCTGAGTGTTTAGAACGGTTTTGTCACAAATTATTCAATAGATTATTTCCGCGGCACACCTTCATATGATCATTATAGTTATACAAACAATAACAGAATAAATTCTGCAATAGGTAGATCTCGCCTTTCACCTAGGCCGAGGTCGGTGATCTTGGGCTTAAAAAGGTTGGTGACCACTGCTCTACGGCATACCATCCAACCTCCTCAATAAACTCCAACATATCCAGAACTCTGCTGCCCGCCTCCTGTTGAAGCAAACACAATAGTGGTGGCTTAAAGCCCACCTCTGCTCCGCGCCGTTCGTTAGATGAGCCTGGTCAGATTAATAAGAGAAGGAGTTCAAAACACCGGCATAAAAGTTATAACAATAATCTGATTTTAATGGTAAAAAACACCAATACAAATTACAGAGTACTCCGGGCTCCCAGCTCTACTGCTGTGCGATACAGGTATCGGGACCAGCCAGTCAGAAACAAGGGGGGCATTTTGCATGAATAAACAACAGTATATATGGACATTTTTGGGGCGGAGATGTGGGTCGGCTCTTCCATCCCATTTTACTCCTAAGTGAAGCGTGAGAGCCTCGGAACTAGTCAAGGTCAGAATCACTTTTTATCTTCCACCTAACTTCACTCCTTTACTTTCCCAGGGAAGATTTCACACAAACTATTCTTTCCCAAAACAATCAAACATTGTACACAGATATATTGGTGCTTGAGATTATACTGGCCCCAGGAAGAACCTTGAATAAGAAGATGTGCATGTGCTGGTGGGGGGGGAAGTGTATGTGTGTGTGTGTGCTGATATCTGAGTCAGTGAGTGTATGTGTGTGTGCTGGAGACAGGAGGTGTAAGTGTGTGTGTGTCAGGGTATCTGGGTCATTGAGTGTAAGTGAAAAGGGTTATATATATATAGGATTACTTTAAAACAGTCCCAAATAATACATGTTCACTTCAATACAGTTCAAGATAATACCTGTTTACTTTAATACAGTTTAGAACAATATCTGTTTGCTTTAACCCCTCTTTTGATCTCACCTTCAGAGATCAACTTATACACAGCATTTGAAACATAACCACTGTCATTCTTTTCTACTGTCTGTCCCCCAACATTTATATAAATCCATCAGAAGCTGGGATTTAAACCTTTAGGAACAGTCCACCATAAAAACTTCTTATGACAGTGGAGGGAGACCAAAATATGTTAAAAAATTGTCCTTGTCGGCTGAGTCATCGTGCTCGTCCTCCTCCGACGCGTAAGCCAACAAGGGCATTTGGTACGAAGGGGAAGGGGCAGCTTCTCCCTCAAAAAATGGGATATTAAAACAAAGTTCCTCAAAAAATGGGATATTAAAACAAAGTTCCTCAAAAAATGGGAAAAACAAAGTTCCTCAAAAATGGGATATTAAAACAAACTCCACACCGGCTATATCAACCTGTTTCAGCGGAGAGTGTAGTCCCCTGTGCCGTCCTGGCTTGCCGTGTCTTTGTCCCCCCGATCCGCTGACGGCGGCTTCTGGGCTGCCTGCTAGAGAGATGTCTTCTGGATCCTCCTCCTCCGGCCCGCTGATGGCGGCTTCCGGGTCGATGCTGGAGAGATGTCTTCCCGATCCTCCGTCTCCGGTCCGCTGATGACGCCTCCCGGGTCGACTGCTGGAGAGATGTCCTCCCGATCCTGCTCCTCCAGTCCGCTGATGGCTGCTTCCGAGTCGACCTCCTCGTCGAGGGCCACGTCCGTCCTGATGTCGTCCACGGTCCAAGCAGGTGGTTTCCCCGCCGCACACTGGCTCCAGCTGTCCCCCTTTCCTCCTAGACGGACGGCATGAGAGATCCGCTGGGTCACTCGGTCGGGGCCGGAGAGCCTGGGGTTGAGCCACTTTGTCCTGATGACCTTCAGCCAGACGAACTCCGCTGTGTCGGCCTCCTGGGTCCCTCTTTGGCGTCACCAACCTGTGTGGAGAAATCTGATACAAATCCCTCAAGCCTACGCTCAGGGCTCCTGGGCCCTCAGCTGTTTGGAGCCTGTTGGTGGGGTGTCTTAAAACAACAGCCGTCTGTGAACAGGTTTTCTAAATTAATTGTAGACCTCCTGTCTGCCAGTGCAGCTTCAGAATCTTAATACTTGGACTGTGGCAACAAGACAAAACTCCAACATCTCTAGGTGAACTAAATAACCTATTTCAATAGCTCTGAATTTCTGACAAGCATCTGTGTTATTCTTAAATCAAATCCGTGAGATCCCATTTAAAATCTAAATATAATATGAACTGCTAATGTTTCTGGTAAAGAAACACACTAATGTTATGGATTCAAAAACAACCAAAATCATGATGCTGACAAAATGAATGATTTCCTGGTGATACTGCTTTTACCTGTCAGTGCTGAGATATTATCAAGATCACTCACAGTAGCCCCTTGGCCACTGATTTTGCATCTGTGTTACCTGTTATAACTCAATCAATATTAGAAACATGTCAACATTCATCAAACAGTATCTTATCCCCAGATATGGAGCAGGTCCATTCTAAAACTGTCAATCAATGGTCAGATTGAACAATTGAGTTGGGGCAGCAGGTTCCCTTCAGTCCCTAAATGAAAAATGTACATTGTGAAGTTTACACTCCCCCTTTTTACACATGAACCTCATGTGTAACCATGGATTATAAGAAAATACCAAACATTTTCACAAATGTACATCCATCATTTCCACAGTAAACACTTCAGTGAAATTAAGTGTTTCTCTCCATCCTTCAGTCCTAAAAGAAACAGAATCTTCATGTTTTAGTTTGAGTTTCACATTCTGCAAACTGCCACCTCCTGTGGGAGTAAAATATCATCAAGTAGATTAGAAACGGGTAATAATATGTTAGTCCAAAAACATGCTTGGTTAGTTATTGTTTTAGAATCATGCAGTTACACTGATCACATGCAGACATACACTCACATTCACATTCACACTGTCAGGTTGTAAAGTCAAGTTTGGTCAGGTTCGCCCCAGAGTCAGTCATTGACAGTGCCTTCTCAAGTTACACTGTCGGTCAGGGTCAAAGGTCAGTTGGTCTCAGTCTTTTTGGCCATGTGTGTGCTCTGCAGAGACTTCGATATTTCAGCATAGGCCAGTATCCTTTGTCTACAAAAATCTGTCATATATGGAGCGCCATCATTAATTAATTCCCGATTACAACTATAATTTTCCAGATATCTCTAACTTTTCATCGGAACAGCTGTTTCCCACATTTCCTTAAATGTGTTAGCCAAAAATGTCACTTCCTTATAGTACTACTACTGCAGTTTATTAACACCTAATCTATATTAAAATGTCTAATAGATCTATTTCAGAAACTTGTGCATATAATTATTATCTTGAGTCAAAACATTATTAGGATCTGTAAAGTTCTGCCATGTATTTCATAACTCATATTAATTTATCTTCAATTCTGGTCCACTTAAAGAACAATGTTAACCTCTTTAACAGTGAGTGGAACCTTGGGTGTACGAACATGTAACAATCACTCCTTCCTTTATTAAGGATTTAAAAACAGAAGTAATTTCATCAATGGTTTGTAGTTGAATTTAGGAATTATCACTTATGGTAGGTATGTGTTTACTTTTTAACATCTCTAAATGTCAGTTAATTACTAATTAAATAGATGTCCATTAGGAGGTGGTGACGCTTGTCTTTTAAACTCATAATCTGGTGCCGTGCGCTCCCTGTGAAGCTGCAACTAAGATTTTAAAAACCACTGCAGGGTGGGTCAAGTGACCCATTCTCCCTATTGGTCGTCAATAATATGCACCTTTACAATGGGTGATCCAAGGCCCCACATTTGTTTACTCCCAATTATATTGCTTTTTCAAAATTAAATTAGCTGTTTTTAATTTTAATTTAATTTTAAACTCTACATTTTGAACGACAAACAACAGTTATTTCCCCATAAAAAGTTCTCCTGTAGTAATATATGCCACAATGGTGAAGCCAATACCTCAAATTGAAATACTATATTTTGTTTAGAACTAGCTTTCCCTTCAACATGGCCTATATAAATAAATATTTGTCTGATCTTATAGAGATGTTACTAAAACTCTCCCTTTGAACTGATCAATACTGTAACAAATTAAAACACTACCAAATTCACACAATAAAAACTCTTAAAGAATAATTTGTAAACATGATAAAAATATTGAAGAATATGGTTCTACACTGTACTCTCCCCCTTTAGTGTGTTTTAGGATGATTCTCATTTTACTTTCACAACTTTTTATCTTTACTTATTTATCAAGTCAATTCAATTTCTTTAAATTTGGTTCTTTAACCTCTTAAGCCCTGAGCCTGTTTTTCAGGTTTCAGGCTCGAAAATGCCACTAACACAACAAAGACTATATCTTCACTTCTAAAAGGGGTAAATTAATCATCTTTTCTCTCAAAGCAGGGTTACATCTGTGAGTTGGATGTAGAAGTGTCAGAATCAATATAGATGTTTTTATTTTAAAGTAAATTCAGATGGAACATAGTAAAAACATGTAAATTCTAATGTCCGCCTAAAAAAAAAACATTACTTATAGTAAAAACCACCCTTGAATGATGGGTTAGAAGACTAAAAGCTTTAGGAATCCAAACTATAACATATAATAAGTACCCTGTATCAAGATTGATGCAAAACAAGTTAAATTTGACCTTTTTAGAGAGGTTTAGAAAAATAAAGTCCAGGCGGACTCACCTCTGGGTAATTTGGGAACCATCGGTTCCATTTGAACTTTTTCACTGTAAAAATCATTTTATTACTTTGAATTTTCACTATAGGTATTCATTCCATCCAAATACAACTGTTGTGAAAAAAATAAAAAATAAAAATAAAATATAAGAACATACTCTGTTATCCTCTTAGGCAAGGCAAGTTTATTTATATAGCACTTATAGGCCCCACGGACCGAAATCGCGTCATTTGCAGGAAACAACGTCTAAGGAACCTTACTATTTAATAAACTATGAATATTTTATATCCATATAACGGGAAAAAACTCATTTAACTGATCTTTTTAGTTTATTTTTTCAAAAAAAACACAATGCTAACAGTGAGCATCTGAATTAGCCCCGAGCGAAAAATGCTAACCTATTACTGCACCGAAAATCACTCCTAGCTCCCTTATTACTTATCCTAGCTCCCTTATTACTTATCCTAGCTGCACATCCAACACATCGTTTATGATCGTAAAGACACAGAATCTAACGGTGCCCACCTCAACACTGAAAGATACAAACTTGCGACGTTATCAACAAAAACGTACATCAAAACAAGTGGCGCTAGGTACTAGCATGCGCTAGGCTAATGGCTTACCTTCCTCTTTGTCTGGTCTAAACTGGTCTTCAATGGCATTAAAACGATAAAAACGATGATGTAGTTAATCCATAGGTTAATATCCAATGTGGCTGTGTCCCCTTTGAAATGTTCTGATAATCTATAAGCAATAAAACTGCAATTCCGTTATCTGCTGTCCGCTCTGTCCTCCGTGTGTTCTGGGTCCTGCTCATAGCTGTAATGCCTGCGGTTACATAGTAAACAATAAATGAAGCCGCCTGCGTAAAGTACTTAAACTGGCTGGCATTCTTTATACTTTACGCAGGACCATATCTCTGGAACCCATTGGTCGATTCGTGTGATTTACACCTTTTTCTTAACCATCAGAACCAATAGAATCGATGGGCAGTTCCCAAATCAACGTAAACATTACCATAGCGGACGTAATAGAGAAGCGAACAAAGCATATCTGAAAGTGCACGTCTGGACGGCAACATTTTAAACCCAGTATATTGCCATAAATATGATGAAGGATTATCAGTCAAAATTTCTACGTGACACAAAGACATTGGATTAACCTTGAGCGGCGTTTTTATTCCGGTGAACACAACTTTTGATCACAAATCAAAAAAGGTAAAACGAAATTATTGTAATATTTTTTAAACCGGATGTTGTTTACTTTCTCTTTTCTGGCTGATAGCTCCGCAATTCGGGGTCCTACAGTGATGATATTATATGTCTGGAATCTGTGGAGTCTCAGCTTTAAATCGTATATCTTGTTTGTGCAGTTACGATAAGTAATAAGGGCATTTCTACCGTGAGTGCTGTGCAAAATCCGTTAGTATTAGTTAGCATTTTTTCGCTCCATGCTAATTCAAAGGCTTGGTATTACTCTTGTGTTTCTTTTAGCTAAAAATGGTTCACATTGTCAGTTAGCGGAGTTTCTTAGCGTTAAAAGGGTATGGAACATTAATAGTTTCATAAATGTTAAGAAGCCCTGAGACATAGTCTCGTAAAAAAACTGTGGGGGGGGTCCCCTGGGGGGACCCTCGGGCTTAAGAGGTTAAGATACATTAGTAGATACCTTGTGGAGTATTCACAATAACTAATCCTCTCTAGGATATGAAATCCGTTCATCTTTAAGCAGTTACTATTTCCTTATTTATCTTTTGTTCATGATAACAATGGTATAACAACCACACGTTTTACCCATAGCTAGTTTCTATGTCAAGATTATTATGTGTGACATAATAATCAGATGTCTTGTTTGCTAAACAAGAATAATAAACTTTATTCTTTTCAGTATTCCAGACCATCATTTAAACAAGCAGCCTCTTATCTAAACACTAAGCATTAAGGTTTCTACACCACCCCCTGGGAAACTCTTGCACAATTATGCTGTAAAATCATTGCATCATTCCTTCAGAGTCTGAACCATCTGAGACAAGCATGTCTCAAGATCTTGTCATAATGAGCACAGTCAGTGATGCAGCTGTAGTCAGTGGCAGGGTCCCCAAAAAAATCTAGGACCGGCCCTGGTCAGTGGCCTCCAAGGAAACTCCCTGGCATTGGGATGAGGGAAGGAATCACTTGGCAGACACACGTTGTCCTCTGTACAGCAGAAATCCCCCCAAAACCGCAGTACCTCTTCACACCACTGTTGCCTTGACAACGAGGCACAAGCATAATGTCAATATCTCCTCAGAGATGCGTTCTTTGCACACTTCTTCTGTTTGCAGTGAGCAACTCTTCACCAACACACTGATTCAGAGAACCCAAAAGGTGGTGCACAGCTATCCAATGCTGCTGTAATCACAGCCATTCAGCTACTGAGAAAAACTCAATTTAAATCTCTCTCCCAACGGGTTACAAAATAAAACGGCTGAGGTCAGGAATGCTGAAACAGGTGAATGTTAAAACAAACTAATGATAGTAGTCTGCCTATTCTTTATTACTTCAGTTCTAAGTTAATAGGCAAAACAAGGAAACTTTCCCTAACCACAGATTAATCTTTTATCTACTTGGTTATTCTATTCATTTTCAAATTGTTTATCTAAGTTGTGTTACAAGCATGGTGAGGTTGTAACAGAATACACAAATAACTGTATTCAATCCGCGCCGTATTTGAAAACTGTAATGAATTAAAATCAATGTTTAACGACGTAATATAAGTTAAATATATTGTTAAACTAATTACTGTTTTATTGTGAAGGCATCTCTGGTGAACAGTGGCCTGTGGCTTTTATTTTGAAAGGCCGTTCCGGAAATATACTCCGTAATGTGAACAGTGAGCTTGACTTCTAGAAACACGGAAAGTTACGATAACAATCGTTCTAATGCATTAAATAAAGTCATGAAAGAGACAAGGAGGAGAAAAGACGTGTGGAAGTAAGCAATGAACTGAAAATGCCACCAATCCTCCGTTTTAACCATGGTTTTAACGTGATGGCGGACATTGAAAACCGAAGCGGGCATAAGCACCCCTGTCATACACACACAAGATTCCTTCTGACCGACAAGAGCTCAAAAACCCTTCTGCTTATCACTTACTACTCTTTGTTTTATTCATAACCTAAAAATACAATTGTGGTGAATAGCTTGCGTCTTCCTACTCTCAAAACTTCTCATAAAACCACAAAGTGACGTAACTGTGTCCCACAAAAACGGCTAAAAACACAAATTATAGTTTCTTATTTATTTCAATATCTACTTCCTCAAATCACACATTGATGAATTTATTTTCAATGTATTCACTCCAACTTCAGATCACTCGATCTTTCACTTCTTCCATGATTGACTTTGTATCTTTTATCTGACTGGGTTGGTCTGTGTTCACTTTGTATTTATCAATACACTGGAGAAATCTTGTCGTTACTCTTAATGTCCTTATTGTTATTTATTTGAATGTCCTGTTAATTCAGACGTGCACACAGCATATGGTTGTACACCCTGTTCGCCTCCAGAGGGCAGCAGCTGACCACGAATGAACTTCCTCTGTCTGATGAAGCTCCCAGCTTCTGCAAACCTTGTCCTGTCACTATGTTTCTGCTCTCTCTTCTCAATTATTACACAGATTCGACGTAAAAAATCACACAATTTATTACAGAATTTCCCCAGCGAGTCAGCCGTGCAGGACTAGGCTACCTCACGGAGACCTCACTGGTTCACTTTGCTAGGTCAAGAATGCTCTACTTGACTCTACACAAATATAACTCGATGCCTCAGGTCTGGAATGCCCAACCGGACTCTGAGCACCGACTTTGCTATTAGTGAGCTAAGGACTGGAATGCAATACCAGACTCTTACACACCCTTAGTGTCCTATAGGCCAGGAATATACACCTGACTCTTATACACACTTAGTGTCCTATAGGCCAGGAATATACACCTGACTCTTATACAAACACTTTCTTAAGTATTGTATTTTTTACCGTGACTAAGAACACTGAGAACGGCGATGACAACTCTAAAATTTTGTAGCAAAGCCAAATCACAGATTTTGGAAATCAACAGGTATCTGTTTTACCTTTGTATTATGTAGGACGTCCTGGTTTAGTTGTCAACGGTGTCCCGGGTGTCCTCCCCTGGACAGAAATTCGTCCGCTGGCTGTCGGTGGTCCTTCTAGAGACCAGCACTCATCACGTCGGGGTCACCAGATTGTTGAAGCAAACACAATAGTGGTGGCTTAAAGCCCACCTCTGCTCCGCGCCGTTCGTTAGATGAGCCTGGTCAGATTAATAAGAGAAGGAGTTCAAAACACCGGCATAAAAGTTATAACAATAATCTGATTTTAATGGTAAAAAACACCAATACAAATTACAGAGTACTCCGGGCTCCCAGCTCTACTGCTGTGCGATACAGGTATCGGGACCAGCCAGTCAGAAACAAGGGGGGCATTTTGCATGAATAAACAACAGTATATATGGACATTTTTGGGGCGGAGATGTGGGTCGGCTCTTCCATCCCATTTTACTCCTAAGTGAAGCGTGAGAGCCTCGGAACTAGTCAAGGTCAGAATCACTTTTTATCTTCCACCTAACTTCACTCCTTTACTTTCCCAGGGAAGATTTCACACAAACTATTCTTTCCCAAAACAATCAAACATTGTACACAGATATATTGGTGCTTGAGATTATACTGGCCCCAGGAAGAACCTTGAATAAGAAGATGTGCATGTGCTGGTGGGGGGGGGAAGTGTATGTGTGTGTGTGTGCTGATATCTGGGTCAGTGAGTGTATGTGTGTGTGCTGGAGACAGGAGGTGTAAGTGTGTGTGTGTCAGGGTATCTGGGTCATTGAGTGTAAGTGAAAAGGGTTATATATATAGGATTACTTTAAAACAGTCCCAAATAATACATGTTCACTTCAATACAGTTCAAGATAATACCTGTTTACTTTAATACAGTTTAGAACAATATCTGTTTGCTTTACTCCTCACCCACACCCGCTCCCGAGACCACATCACTCCCGTCCTCCAGAACCTCCACTGGCTCCCCGTCCGTCAAAGAATCAACTTCAAAGTCCTCCTCATTACTCACAAAGCCCTCAACAATCAGCCCCCCCCCCCCCCCCTACCTCAGAGACCTGTTGCACCACCACACACCTTCCCGCTGCCTCCACTCATCAGAAGCCAACCTCCTATCCATCCCCACCCACATCAATCACCGGACCTGGGGGGACAGAGCCTTCTCCGTCGCTGCCCCCTCCCTTTGGAACTCACTCCCACAACCCATCAGAGACTGCACTGACCTCACCACCTTCAAAAAACTCACAAAAACTCACCTCTTCAATCTGGCTTTTAATGTGTGATTGTTTTTGTATTATTTTACTTTAACTTTAACTATATATTTATTTGTTGTTCCTTTCTTTTCACTATATCTGTAAAGCATCTTTGAGCACCTGTAAAAGCGCTAACAAAATAAATCTATTATTATTATTATTATTAATTGGGTTAATTTAGAAATTGCTTCAGTGTATCATCATAACAGATCAAAAAGTTCAGATTCATTTTACAATAAATCAAGGAATGATGCACTTCTACAAACAAAAACAACATGATTAAAACATTTAAACAAACTACTAAAAGTAGATGAACTACATTATTCAAAAGTTTACAGTAACTTCTGATAACACAGGGGAAATAAACTAGGCATCTCTTTTCCTCTCTCTCTCTCCCTCTCCTGACAGCCCGTCAGTATCAGGGTTAGTCAAAATGAATCCCTTGGCGGTTCTAGTGTTCATTTACCGTTTTGTCTTCTCTTTGCAATGCTTAATCGATTTGAAACCAAGTCTAACGTAGCTTAAACTTAGCGTTAGCTTTCTAGCTAACACAACACATGCACGCACCTTTCTCTGTGTTTTTTTTTGTAGTGACGAATGAAGTTGGATGTTGTGGTGGTCGTGTCACTGATCTTTATGCTACAGACCCTGCATACCGCTTCTTATGACCGTCATCGACAAAATAATCCTTGAATCCAAACTTCACTATTTTTGGAGTAAAGCTAGCCGTTGCCATGTTAACTGAGACTCCTGCCTTCTAGTGGGTTGCCAGGTTTGCACGCATGGCGCTATAATCACGTTTTTCGAAAAAACTAAACGTAATATCTCACTACAAAAACAAACGTAAATATTTAATTTTAAACAGTCAAGTACTTTCAAGTCATCTACCTCAAGCTTAAGTCAAGTCTCAAGTCATGAATACCAAGTCAAGTCTTTTATCAATGTTAGTCAAGCAAGTCTCAAGTAAAAAAATATGCGACTTGAGTCAAGTCATGTGACTCGAGTCCCCACCTCTGCTAAATGGAAACTAAAGTGTGGAGTTCCATACTGAACACACCGCCTCTGACTCCTTTTCATCGGCTCTACACCATAAACAAATACATAAAGTCGTGTTCACTGCAGCGATCTATTTTACACACAAAACGATATGAAAACTTGGTGATATACAGTGGCGCTTTCTCCTGGAGACCAAGGGAAGACAGGCTTCTCCTGTTTTTTCAGCCTTTGTTATCATTTTGATAATTAAAAATATATATTCTTGTCTGTGGTTGTTTTTGCGTTCAGGGCATACAAGAGGTGTAACATTATTTTAATGCCAAAACTATATTGAAATAAAGTCTAGCTTGAACAGCAACTACGTAGCTGTAACATTACTGGGTTATTTGGTGATAACTACCAAAGTAAAGTAACTTCAGACGCAGACGTCGCGTAGCTTCTCAGACGAGAGGGGTGGCGACGAGAGCAGAGGTCGCGTTAACCGAATATTTTCCGTCAATGACGGATTTTTTCTAACAATGACGGAAAAATCTGAAAGCAGTCCGTCATTTTGACAGATTAGAACACAACTCGGAACAGCGCCAAAATGTCCACCAGCGGCCCACATTATATTACATCCTTAGTGGCCAGGTAGACTGAGGGCGATATACTGTACTCTACTGTAGTCTGTAACTATTATTTAGTCATTCACACCCCTGTCCAGTTGGTGGCGAGTGTGTGTATATTAAGTAGCTATTGTCTAGTCTTGTTTTTGACCTCGTTGATTACCTCGTTGTTTAACCGGCTTTAGCAATCGCAAAATGTCACGGCAGCTGATTGTCCGAAGCTTTTTTAATAAGCCCAGTAATTGTGATGGTGTGGATAAACGAGGTGAAAAAAGAGGGATTGATGCGGTGGAGAATGAAGGACAAGCCAGTAAGACTAAAACTGACAACGTTCAGCCAGCGGCAGAGGGGTAAGCAAGTGGCAAGGAGTTGAAACGGGAGTACCGGGTTCAGTGGGAGCAAGAGTTTAAGTGGCTGAGGAGGGAAGATGGCAGAATGTTCTGCGACATCTGTAGAAAAGCTAAGATGAGTAACGGATTTGTCTGAGGGTGCACGACGATGCAGAAATCAGCATTCAGGCTAGGCTACAGCAGGTCAATTGAGTTGTTCTTGTAAATGTTTTGTTCATATTTTGATTGTAATTGTCTCATTTAAAACGATGGCATTGTTCATATTTGCCTGTTTAGGCACAATGGTCGCGGTGTTTTTAGCGGCCTCAGCCCCCCTCTGCTGTGCTGTCAGTGCAGGAAAAAATAAATCATTCATGTTCGTGTTGACATGAAAAGTGACCACACGATCGGTGTCTCTGTTCATCTTTTTTTTTCTCCATGCCCTTAAAAGTTCTGTATGAATCATTACAAAAAAAGAATGAATGAGCATTTGCTGCTCAGTACCCAAACATACATGTTAAATATATTTCATCTCATCATTAAAACATGAAAAATAAAATGACGGGTAATAATGGATTATGACAGAAATATTACGATCCTGTCCGTCAAAATGACGGACAACGAAAAAGTCTAACGCAACCACTGGACGAGAGTGTCACGTTACTTCTCTCGCGGCATAGTTCGCGGTGACGATTGGCTGCTCAGTAGTGATGGCAGTTTGACACTGAAGCTTCGAACGGAGCTTCAACCCTGGACTTCCTATTCCATAGAAGCAGTGATTCGAAGCTTGCTTCAAATCACGTGACATATGATGTCAGAAGCAGCAACTGCTTCAAATCACGTGACATGTGACGTCCGAACCAGCAACAGGATATTATATGTTGTACTTTGGATTCCTAAAGCTTTTAATCTAACTTACCAAGGGTATCCAAAGGGTAGTTTTCACTATAAGTAAAAAATATTTTTTGGACGGACACTATAATTTACAGTTTTTTACTATTTTCTTTAAAATAAAAAACATCTATATTGATTCTGACTTTTCTACATCCAACTTACAGGTTTATCATTACTTTGAGAAAAAAGATTATTAATTTAACCCTTTTAGAAGGGTCATTTGTTCTGGGAATGTCATTTTCGAGCCTGAGACCTGAAAAACAGGCTCAGGGCTAAACTGGTTAAGTCTTCGGGATCTATCACAAAAACGTCAGGGTCACCTGTGTAGAGCCGATGAAAGGGAGTCAGAGGCGGTGTGTTCAGTATGGAACTCCACACTTTATTTTCCATTAGCATGAAGACAAGGTAAGTACATGTGCTCGCTACTACATGTCAAGCTAGTATGACAACCTACACACGGTACCTTCATGAACTGGTCCGTGTTGCAACACACAATAATACCACGGGGAATTATGTCCCATAATGTGCCCCCGCAATAGTATACTTATTAGACAATATGAAACTTACCAGACAGACAGCATCGGTGGAAATCCCACCATTCTCCAAAGGCAGATGTGTTGTGGAAGACTGCATATTTAAAAAAACACACAATAATCTTTGTTACTAATAAGAAGAAACTATAGAGAAGATACATAGACATACAGACAGACAGGTACACACACAGACAGAAAATCAGGCAAAGAATGAAAAGCCGGAGCAACATGGCCTTAACGCCTTAACGTGGACTAAAATGGTTAACAAGAAACAATGCCATGGCAAAAATAAATATAAATATGGGGAAATATAATTAAGTGTTATGAGTTCTAATTTGGATATTTAAACAATTATGTTTAGGTAATGATTGCACTTCCATCAATTAGTGATCAGTTAAATCAATAATCATCTACTTGATTTATAACCAAGAACAATACTAATAACAATATATAATAGCTGTAATTCATGTGATTAAACAACAACCTATCATGTACCTGCAAACTTGGTCCAGCAGTTGAGGTGTGCGCCGTAGATGTTCCTTCCTCTTCTGGTTTTCTCTCTTTAATTGAGTGTGTTCATGAAATAAACAAAGTTTAAAAAATGATAACACAAAGCTGATTTAGACATAGCAGATGTAAACAAGTAACAAAACATACCACGGTCTGAGTGTTGCTCAGTGAGCTGCTGCATTGAGGAAATCATCCTTGGGAGACCTAGAAATACAGTGATGATTAGCAATTTCTCTCATTGAAGTCTACAGCCAAATTACAGGGGGTAGAATTTACCATCTCAGTTTGGTGTATTGGCATGCTAACATTAGCTAACTAGCACTAAACAAAGTATATGTATGTAGGGCTGATGGGAATGTCACAAGTTTTTAGGTTATTTTTACATAAGGTGCCAGATGGTGAGTAAGGAAAACTACCAACATTTTCAGGTTTTGATTTACCTCAAAGTAAATCAAAACCTGAACATGTTGAGTCCAGACTGAAGTGGTGGACTAGCTATGACTGACTGGGAGACAAACATTCTGTAAATTGCCATACAGCTTCATGCTGCTACTGTGGCTAAAAAATACATTACTGTTAAATCAACATACCTTCAATGATGCTCAAAGCATTCCTGAGGGAATAATTCTCCCTCTCCAGTGCAGCAACCCTTTCCTCCAACGTCCTCAGGTAACTCTTTTCGTTCACCTCTTGGGCCTATCAAAAAGCACACCATTAAAAAAAAAGGTTAGGTTTAAAAGCCAGTGGTGGAAAGTTAGTTCTAAATAAATGTACTTGTGTTTTGAGGATTTAGCAGCCAGGCATGTATTGCACAGTTTAGGTAAATGTAGGTCACTGCACTTTGGACTTAGTATAAAACAGATACATACCTTCTGAAGATCCTTATATTTTTTGATAATGTCTGTGGATGACGATGACTCCGGCCTTGGTTTTTTGCTTGGTCTCTCCTGAGAACAGACAACAACATACATAAATATTTGTTTTTGTGTGTGGTTGTCTATGTATCTTCATAAAGTTGTGGTGTTTCGATTTTGAATAACTCACCTCTGACTGTTCCACGTCGCCGTCCTCCTCCAGAAAAGGCCTCCTTTTCTTTGCCCTCTTGCCTTTTCCCATCGGCCCGGATTGTTCAAAAGGTTCTTTACCTTCAACCAGCCGGTTCCTCATCTTGAGGAGTGCACCTTTGTCATCTATTGAAAGCAACACAGATATTCAGCCTATTACTTTGTACAATCCATATATATATAGGGTACATCAACATTTGTATGTGAGTCACATTGTCTGCTTACATGACAATATGTTGGTAATGATACTTTGTATAGGAAAATATAACATATGGTCATGCTACACCCATTATGAGTTGATACTTAGCTGATAATACCTAGCCAGGTGAGTTAAACTATATATTAGTGGCAGCTGGTGAAAAATATTTTAGGTGGGGCTGTGGAAGATGGTGGGGATGGGGGCATATTTTATACCAGGGGTCTGCAACCTTTTCGAAACTGAGAGCTACCTGAAGGATAATGAACTCTATGGAGGGCTGATTTTTGGATATAATCTTTCTGAAGAATATAAGTATATTTGTACTAATTACTGTTTCCAATGGGCGACACTTTTTTAGATAAAAAAAACAGTATTTTTAATAATAACTTTAGAGTGGATTTATAGAGCGCCTTTCATTTAACAGATCTGAGGACGCCGATTGGCTGAAATTTGCTGCCATATTTTTCGGGCAGCAACGGTCAGCGATTGGTTGGCTGCTGCTGCGCTGAGGTGCTTAATTCTCCCAGACGAGAGAGGGTAATGATTCTAATGAAACATAACGGTTTAGATTTTATATATTAAACAGTATTGTACTTATTATAAATATAAAACGTTCCATCCTAGCACCTCTATTGACCAGCCGCCACTGCTATATATTAACAAAAAAAACATAGGCTGAACAACTGTACGACCAGGGAGTGAGAGACTGTGTTGTCTAATCAGACATCAGTCACTGTTAGCAAATGACATGTCTGTATTCACCTCATTTCACTGCCGTAGGAGCAGGGGCGGACTGGCCATCTGTAGAATCTGGAGAACCACAGAACGGCCGGCCGTCACTTTAAAAATATTGTTTAAAGTCATCTTTTAAGTTGCGCTGACGGCCGACAGAGGGCGCTAATGCAGTGGTGTGGTTCTTATCTGTCAAATAATCACACAAGAAAAAAGACCGGCCACACGAAGAGAAGGGATTAGACGCCGCGGCAGACAGGGAGAATGAAAAAACATGGATCCAAAGAAAAAGAAAACGAAAAGAAAAAGGTGGGGCCGAGAAGGCAAGAGAAGTCACTCGCAGGTGAAGCAAATAAATGTCGCAAATTGACAGACCTTTTTGGCAGCAGCGCTGCTACAAGCACTATCATCAGCAGCTTAGAACAAGTGCAAGATGATGACGAGAATGATGAGGGCGTGAGTTCAGATATACAGCCAGCGTTCATGATGAGGGACAGAGAGTTGAGCTGGTGGCACATACAAGTGCAGAGCAAGAGGTGGGTGAGAATTATCCCTGAACTGCATAAATGCAGCCTAATAAACAGCTGATTTGCTTCCGATGCCACCCCCCCAGGGCATTTGACTATTCTAGAAACGACCCCCAAGTAGTGCTTGAAGTGTGGGGGAAAATGGCCAGTCCTCTATTGACATATGCATTCTGGGTAGAGTAACTACAATTAACCAGAGTACACTAAGCACTAGGCTACATGAATAAAGATAACCTCCCACTTAAACAGGAAAACACAAGTGTATAAACAATAAAAGCCCCATTGAGCGGCATCCACACTCCATACAGTCTGGGCCCCCAGGGGTCTCGTTTGTCCAAACCTGCCTGGTTTTATTCCACTCTGAATGTGTAGCGAATGCCCTGAGGTGTGAGCAGGATTCCTAACTGACATGTTCCCAGGGAATCCCAAAAGTTTAGATACCTTAAACTTAGTTTTGAAAAAACAAATGGGAGAGACAGTGAACATTTAAATATACAAAACTTTTATTGAAAAATATGATATTACATTTTTAATTATAAATACATTTTACTATTACATTTATTGTTTAAAAACAAGACTTGTTTAAGAGAATGCAGTGCTCAGTACGGCGGATTACGTCCATTTCCACCTGGAAGAAGAAACAAATTGTATTAGGCCAAAGGAAGTCCGATTTATCACCAACACATCATGCAAGTCACAGAGTTGGTCCAATGTCAGGAAATAGATTCACATTTTCCAGTCATAATGCCAAGTGATAAGATAAAAAAAATTCTCAATTGAAAGAATACATACAGCAACACCTCTACTTTCTTTTTTCCTTCAACAAATGGTACAGGTGGAGGGGTTAGTTGCCCTAGACTGCCAACGAAAGCTTTATTTGCGCCCTCTGGTGGAAAGAATTAGGAAGTGGACATAATGCTGACTGCAAAATTGATTCAAACGGTAGAGTTTTAATATATTAGCAATTTAGCAGGAGACAAAGGCAAGTGTAATCCCCAATTTAAAGTTTAAAAGAGGTAATCAGATTACTGGTAACAAATATATATTTGGATTACAATATATTTTAGAATAAAGATAAATATAGTGATAGAGGTACTGCCTGAATTTCTTGTTCTTTATGCAACACCTGATTAATTCAACAAGGACACTTTGTTTGCTTTTAAAGTATGTATTGTAGTAAAACAGTTTTAGTTTTATCCTCTAGTCTTTGCCAATCATTTAAGACACCCTTTTTATATTAAACAATATTAAACTAAAAGCATTTCCTGTTAACTCAGATTCTATTCCTGCTTTTTTTAAACTGTAGTATGTGCTCATGTGCTTCATTGTTGGTGTATAGGCTGCTGCCTGAATCTGTTTAAAGGCAGGTCTTCCTACAAACAACATCTGAGCAGAGGACACGTTTTGATACCAAATATCTTGGTTTCCTCTTTACTAAGGTCAACATTGCATTTGATATTGAAGTCATCCAAAAGTAATCTTACATAACTTTTATATTGTGACACCTACATCTAAAATTGTTTATCGTAACTAGTAATTGTAAATTTTAAGTAACCCTGCAATTGTTCAACCAGTCTAAATTAAGACATTTCATTGAAATGAAAGACTCTCATTTGAAAACTGAATCCACCCCGCATGACCGCGACTACCACTCCTAACAAATGAGACACATTTCTAACCTTGGTGTTTCCCAGGTTTGCCATAGTATCCACTGTAGGCTTCATGCTGGCTGCCGTCTGTAAAAAAAAAAAAAAAAAAAAGAGACCTTTTAAAAAAGGGCCTGAAAATGTGTCCAATCAGCTTTGTGTCCTACATGATCACACCATGTTCTGCTCACATCTGAACAGTTGTTGGGACTACCATTAAAATGTTGATTTGTTTGGAAAACACAAAAATGTAATACTCGGTCAATTAATGTTGTCAAACCAACACAGTCCTGAATTTAAAAGTTAAATCTGAAAATTCTGTTTGCAGATTTATTGCATTAATGCTTCAAGAAAGCATCCAAAGCCGTGCATTACTTTACGTTGGGATGGATAATTAAACTCTTTCATGTTTTTCTTTTCTGATGCTGTTCAATTAACAGAACATTCTATGGTTTAAAAATGACTGACATTTCATAAAATGAGCAGGATCCAGAATCACAAAGAAAGTGTATATATTTTAGAAGAGTCAATTGAGCCCAGTACAGTGTTTTCCAACCTGAAGATGCAGTATTGGCCAAATCTATTTTTAGAGACCTTACATTGACCCCTTGGTTTCCTGTAGCCTTGTTTCCTCTGGTTCTTCTGTGTTTGTCCCCTCATGATTGGTCCTTCTCCTTGTCTATAGTTCCCATTCTTATTGTCTACAAGACAAGCAAGCTAGTTACAGCACTATGGTCATTTTCAGCATAATTGAATTATGGTCAAATCAAAAAGATCACCTGAATATGTAAAAGGCTGATTCCTGTTTGGTCCAATGCTGCACCTCCTCTCCTCACAGGCACACTTGTGCTCCTGGAACTCATTACACTGGACTCCAAAGTCCACCTTCGATGGAGACACTTCTGCAGTCTTCTGATCAGCCATCGGGACGCCCAGCTGCTCTTTTCCAAGCCGACTAACTTCGTCGTTCCCACGTGCTCCATCTTCCACCTCAATGCCCGCTCCATTTTGTAGATTCAGCTTTCTTGCGCACGTCTTCCCAATAGAGTTCAAGTTCAGACTCTCTTCCTGCTGAGGAGGGACGTTCCTTTTCTTCTGCTGCTCATTTAAAATGTCCTGGTTTGGGCTTCGATTAGCCTCAGGTTCAGAAGACCTATTTTTGTCCTCTTTAGTGGGGGAAGGTACAATAATTGTACTCTGCAGTTCATTTGGGGAAGCCGAGCGATCCTTTTCTGAAGGAGCCCCGCCCTGGGCTTGAGTTGGACTTCTTATGTCAGAGGCCTCCATGTCGCTGTCCCTTTCCGGCTTCTTTTGTAGGCTTGTCTTTTCGGCAGGGGTGCAGAACAGGAGCCAGCTGTCCGACAGACTGGTGTCAGAAGAGGAACACTTTTCTCTAGATTTGACAATGGGGTTGTCGTTCTCGGCTTGCTCCTCAATCACATCGGCTGCTAACAGGCCGTTGTGCTGCAACCACTCCTTGGTGGGGATGAAGGGGGCCAGAGACTCCACGGACCAAATGGACTCGTTCCAGGTTCTCTTCAGGTAGGAGCTATTATTTATAGAGGGAATGATTGGTGTCGTGTCTTTACGCGAATTTGTCTCGATGCTATATTCTTGCTCATTGTCAGGGAGCTTATGTGATGAGGATTGTAGGAGTTCATCTGCGTATGGAAGACAATGCCTTACGGAGCCAACGAGTCCCAAAGACTCTTCATTGTTCCTGGACTCGGCGTATTGTCCTTCTTCAGCTTCTCTCAGTTTGAGGATCTTGAAAAGGACTTCACTGTGCTCAGAGATGAAGTTATCCTGAGCATCATCTTTAGGATAAGCCGCCTCTGGACTGATTCTGGTCTCGACTCCACTCTGGTGAACAGACTTATCCTGCTCTACTTCAGATTGGAGGTCATTCTGAAGCAGCTTACCTGCCATCTTCAGTATCGTTTCCTGAGGCGTACCACCTCCCCAACTCATGAGGATGTCAGGAACGGAGATCCGCCTCTCTTTGACAACCTCCTCCTCTTGTTGGGAGGAGCTACAAACAGGAACCATACTATCTTGAGAGCCAACAGACCACATGTTGCAGTGAGCATTCCTGCATGGGGGAACATTCTCCTGACCCACATTCTCTTTTCGGCTCTTCTGAGTGTCCAGGGTTGCTCGGATACATGACTGGATGGCTGTCGTTCCTGTAGGTCGGAGGATGTTAAAGCCATGTTTGTTACTGGTCCCTTTAACCAGGAGGTTTTTTGCATTACTGCTGTGTAACGCGTCGTTCTCAACTTCAGCAGAGTTTGTTTTTTGGGAGCTTGAGCTCGAGGACGAAGGAGAGTTTATTTCGGTTCCACTACCCGAATCTGCGCTGATTAGTGGGCTTTCCTCACTGAAACCTCCTCCTCTCTGTCGGGGGTCTGTTTGGACCTCCGAGTTCACGGTTTCTCTCACTGGGTCGGTATGATGTGGGCGGACTCTACAGGGCTGGTATGGGTTCTGATAGGCTACGCTAGGAGCCTGGGCATGAGGGTGGATGAAACGTCTGTAGTCGACTGGTTGCATGTGAGGGCGGGGCATGATGTATGCTGGAACCTCCATATAGGGATTGGGAGGAGGAAACGAGGGCATCACCATACCATAGCCTGAGAAGTAGAAACAAGAAACGGTGAATCGGAGATGGACATTCAAGTCCAGTGAGCAGCTCTTTCAAATTTCAATATCTGAGTTTACATTTCTGTCATAGAAAAGTTACATACAAACAGTATAAGACCATTGTGTTCGACAGTGATGTACAGTAACCAAGAACATTTAATCAAGAACAATTTTGAGATACTAGTACTTTTAATTGAGTATTTCTGCTATTTTGTATTTTTACTCAACTTTTATTTATACAGTTACTCAATACCTTTAGTTACATTTCATATTTGGATGAATGATGTGAAATATAATCAAGTGTTAAATCAGACTTTAGTTCCACCTGGAGTAAATTCACAAGCTACCCTGCAGTATACAAAGTCATTCAAACTAGCTGCACCTTTACCAGCTTTGAGAACACTTTCATGATCAATCATTATAAAACATATCATATATATTATTCTGACATGGACCAATCTGCACAATGACTACTTTTACTGTCGCTACTTTAACTATATTTTGATGTTGATACTTTTACTTGAGTAACATTTTGAATGCAGGACTTTTACTGTAACAGAGTATTCCTACACTCTGGTACTTTTACTCAAGTACAATATCTGAGTACTTCTTCCATCTCTGGTGTTGGATAATGAATGTTGTAGTTTTCATGTGATTGTGTCCCTCGCTTGCATCAAACTAACTGAAACCAGCCTTTGGCTCTCACCTAAAATATAGAACCAAAAACCGGAATTTTTTAAATGTTTCCACCAAAATGTAAAAACTCAAGACTCACCCATTCCTGGGAAGCCAGCAAAGGGGTTATAGGAGAAGGGCATGGGCCACTGGCAGGTGTGGAAAGGGGGTGGGGGTGGAGCATGGACGTAGAAGACAGGCCGGCCAGGGAGGTGGTGTTGGGGGTGGTGGGGTAGAGCTCTGTGGTCTTGGCAGGGGGTGTATAGTCCTGGATCATGCTGATCAGAGGACGGCCCACCACTGTTAGCCCGAGTGTTTCCATGCACTCTGCTTGGGTGAGCTGACGGAGGTTTGTTCACAGCGTTCGTCGCCATATTGGACCTGCAGGAGGAGGATCTGTCAGGTGTGGATCCACAGCAATAATTAAGAACTGTAGATCTGAACAAACATTACACAAACATGATACTTTTTGAGAGTCTTTTTTTTGGGATAAAATTGACTAGGAGTATTTGGACCAAATTCAGTGTATGTTTACAATGTTTTAAAACTATTCACTGCTCAAGAAAGGGGGAAAAAATAACCACTGCAGTTAAGAGAAGACATTCACACATAGCTACCTCTCAAGCATTGCTAATGAGGGCATTTCAGTTATGTTTCTCACTTTGGTCTGTCTTTGTTTGATCTACACATGCATATTAGACATTTAGATTCTTAAATATTATATTCAATATACACTATTGTTTGCCACCAGACTTTTAATGTTCATACACCAAGCATGTTCGGGTGAAATAATTAAGTCGTGTAGATTTGTGGTTCTGAACCGTTTAGTGCTCTCCTCGCACTCAGTACCAAAAGTGACTTGGAACACCAAAACATAAATTTGAAAAGCTTGAAGTTCTGATCTCAAATGTGGAACAATAGTAAATAAAGCCAATGAATAAAAATGGTACACACTAGATAATATAAATTTAATCAACAAACAGTTGGAAACTAACACAACCAAATAACTGTTTACAGAATAGAAAACCCCCAATGTGTCAGGGAGAACAAAATACTGAATTTATCAAGAAGAATGACAGCCTAAGTACTCAGATTTTGAATCAGAAAGCTCCTGCCAACACTACAAAAAAAATATGCTTCCAAATCTTTCCTAAGCATTTGCTATGTTGTCTATTATAAAGGAAATGTCGAGTCACTTTACCTGGTTGAGGACTTGATATGTAAGAGCAACACAAAGTGATTAAACGTGAGACTCACACACCTGAGTTTAAGTAGCTGCTGATCAGGCAAGTGTGTTCACCATCAGCTGATGGAGCACCTAATCAAACACTCAGATTAAGATGTCATGCAACCATTGGGACACTAGAGGGAGCCAAACAGTTAGACAAAAATATGCTTTTTTGAAAGCTTATAAACATTTCTGTTGTCCATCAGACATTTATAATACATTTTAAACTGCTTACATGGCACCCAAGGACACCTTATGTGGATGATATGTGCACAGCTTTTCAATGCAGTAGCTAGTAGGAACAATCCCCCCCACCCCCCTCAAAAAATGTTTCAGTTTTAGAGATAGCCCTACCCGAGGTGGAACAAAGCACAACCATGTTTCTTCATTACTTTACTATGTCTTTGAAATTTATGTTTTTTTTAAATATTTTACCGCAAAAATATCTTTTCCACAATTTTGGACTAGATGTTCACAGAAAGGCAAACATACGATAAAGCAACAATTGTACCAAGGCCTTCTACCATTTTTGCAATATATACACTTAAACACACAGGAATGGAATAGGATATTACAATTCCAAAAGGTATGTGCATTATCTGACATTATTAAAGTAAGGAATGCAATCAGTCAAAAAATGTAATTTCAATGTACCAAAGACTGTTTGTCTGTTAAGCTTTTCCTCCTCTTCAGTAAACACACCTGGTGCCAAACCACTCCAGCGTATTTCAACTTAATATATAATCAAACAATTGGAGGTAAACATATTTTTATAGTTCAACCACTCATTATTGTTTAATCATATGTACAAGCATAAAAGAGCCAGATTATCATTCGTTACATATTCTATTGGGATAACTAATGTCCCAACAGTTTATTTTGCCAATAACATTGGCCAAAGACCTACCATAACCTTGCATGTGAGGGCATTCTAACTGGCTTTTATTTCCAGCGCAGATTTTCAGTAGAGTCTAGAAGTCTTGTGATGATCAGTGTGTGTGTGTGTGTTTGCTGTATTATCTAAGGCTCAATGTTGGCACTGTAAACACATTTATAAGGAACAAGATTATACCTTACATTTGACCTTAGAAAGGGTGAATGAGCCAAGACAGAAACCAAAGCAGCACCATTGAACATGTTTGACTTTAAAATGTATTTAATAAGATTGTCAGGAGAACTCTGTATGGTGGCCGACAAGTACAAACGTGTTACAGGGGCCCAACACCCAAAAACGAGCTGCACTTTCAAAAACGATGCAAACGTGATAACACTAATTTGCTAAAATAAGGAAACATCTTCACCAAATTGACGAAACATGCGCAGTGTTTACTACAAATGCATAAACAAAACACTGCAAATAATAATAATGCTCCAAAGCGGAAATGGGGACACTGAACAGTGACGCACACAGCTAGGACCGGAGCGCTTGTTGACCTTTGGGGATAATAAAGTTGGCCAACTGTCACTGTTGGCAGAGGTTCATAAAAGTGTTTTGTGAGTATATTTGAAAGGACTTAGTTAGCTACGTCAGCTAGCTTACAGCAAATCGGCAATAATATCAGAAGGTATCAGAACATGGGGTCAACCAATCAGCCTGCTACTCCATTACTGCAAGTTGGACCCAGCTACCCCTTAATTAAAACACACCTGTTTGCTGTCCTGGCTCCAAAATGGTGGAACAAGTTCCCCATTGATATCAGGACAGCAGAAAGTCTGCACACCTTCTGTTGCAGACTCAAAACCCTCCTTTTCACACTGGCCGT
The DNA here is from genome assembly GCA_028583405.1 of Pogonophryne albipinna. Lineage (NCBI taxonomy): Eukaryota > Metazoa > Chordata > Actinopteri > Perciformes > Artedidraconidae > Pogonophryne > Pogonophryne albipinna. The sequence continues at coordinate 33,756,373 of CM053251.1, forward strand.
TAAACCCAACAAAAACAAGCTAATGTACCTGCATGGTTGTCCCTGTTGACGTTTATGATTTTTGCACTTAATCTACATTGTTTTGCATAAAAGTAATGTAAAATAACTGGGTGGATGCTGAAGTGATGATGGCGTTTAAAGCAGCAATGGTGCAGAGCAGGGCAGAGCAGCATTAGTGAAGCACAGCAGATCAGGCAGTTTAAATAGAGCCCAGATACAGAACATGTGTTTGGTCACGTTTATATCATAGCTCGTGTTGACTGCCTGAACTAGCTTGCGGGATTTGCTTAATTCCTTCTATACTCTTTACTAGACCGACTAGAAAACTGGGTGGGACTTTCGGAAACAGTTCTAAATTGGTTTGAATCCTACTTAAAGGACAGAAAAAACTTTGTTTCTACACATCTGAGTTGACAAATATGACATGTGGGGTACCTCAAGGCTCCATCTTGGGGCCTCTTCTCTTTAACATCCACATGCTACCACTGGCTCAGATAATGAAGAACAACAAAATAAGTTACCATAGCTACAGATGTAGCGCTTCATTTCAGACGCCAACCCGTGCGGGTCCGTGATCTGCACGGGGTGGGCCCCTGCTGAAAAGGAAAACCCACCCGCAGGACTTGATACGCCCCCTTGATAAATAAATGTAATTTTAATGAAACCAGCTGCAATGGATCATGGATCCACCAGGGTGAGCCGTGAAAAGCTGCCACACTGGAACTCATGTGAAATAAACAGCTGATAGATCTACAGGTATCGGATCGGATATTTGTTAAGATCCATATGTCACGGATAGGATCATATTATGGGCTAAATAAGAGACATGTAATCATTTCCAAAACATCACCATGTTTTTATTTAACAAAATAATTTTTTTTTAATACACGTAGGTGTAAGTACAAAACCATCGCTATGTTTTTTCATCAGGAAATGCAGCCCGGCTCAAACAAACGATTTTCAATCATCATCCTCACGATCATTTAATGTATCATATGTTCGCAAATTGAAATGAATGCAGCATGTAGTTTAATCCACGTGAGTTTACAACAACAAAAATAATCGCTTTGTTTTTATATCACATCCGACCGGAGGAAAATGCAGCACGGCTCTCACTACCGATCATCCTAATCCCACGGGCAAACAATAATATGTACAGTGTTAATAGTTTACTGTATTATTAGTGTCTAATATTACTGGTATAACAATCACACATTGAGTTGTTAAAATCAGACCGTTGTGAAATGAAACGGCAGCTCTCAGGTGATCAGGTGTGTTTACCAGTGTTGGGACTAACGTGTTACAAACTAACGCATTACTGTAACGCAACTACCTTTTGCGGTAACTAATAACGTTACTAGTTACCTATTCCCATTCAGTAACGCCGTTATAGTTACTGTGATTTAAATGGGTGCGTTACTGCGTTACATTATGTGATGGAACTGAACCGAATCTCCCTGCGGATGTAGTTTACAGGCGAATACAGCGATGTCCTCTCACAGCACCATGGAAAAGTGAAAGTAACCAGAGAGGAGTGATGATTGGTTAACGCTGGGTAACATTTCAGGGTAAGCCAATCAGAGACAGAGTTGGGCGGGTCTTGCCTTATGGGGAAAATACACAGACACACAAACACTTGCTAACACATACACGGCAACGCTCACCACCAGCACACACACACACACACACACACACACACACACACACACACACACACACACACACACTATGGCAGATGCAAGTATCAGCGCATTTACAACTTGGAGATATAACCACTATTTTCAATTTGTGGGGATAAAGGACGCACAACATATTATGGTCAAATGTAAACTATGTGCAGGACAAAAAGCATTGTCCACATGGAATAACAGCAATGCCAATCTCCTGAAGCACCTAACTAATGTACATGAGGCTATAAAACTAGTCGCCAAAGACCCCACCGTCTCAACCACCGGCAGTGACCCAGATGGAGCAACACCATCTAAACAGCCAAAAAACGATTTTTTAAAGTCAACTAAACAGATTGATTGCTGAAAATAGTTTGTCTGTCTTCAGTGTCAGTCTGACAGTTTATTATTTATCTAATTGTTACTGCCAAAAGAGTGTAGTTCTTGTTTAATTGTTACACTGCCAAAATAGTGTAGTTGTTGTGATTGACACTATTCACCCACGGATCTATGGGTTGGGGTATTGTTCTGCACGGACATTTTAGTGAACCGGACTTCCTGTTTCCGCCGGTCTTCGCTTCCCGGGAATGAAGTTGTTCACAATGGTTTTCAGATGCTAAATAAAAGTCTAGCTTGTACCTTTGATACCCCGCCTCCGACTCCCATCTCTCAGCACCACAACACTGCCAAAAGAGTGTAGTTGTTTTTATTTCATATTGCACCACTTAGAACTTGATTGTTGAGGCTACAATAAAGATGCCTGCTTTATTGTTATTGCACAGATTACAGGTACTGAGACAACGAAATGCAGTTTAGCTTCTAACGGTGCAACAAGCAGTAAAGTGAAAAGTAATGTACACAATCTACAGAATAAAATATAGAATGAATTGAATGATGAATAAACAGTGAGGGGTATGAATACACTAGCAGCCTGTGAGCAGTATTAACAGTGTGTATGAATATGCTAAGATATATAAAGTATGAAAACGGTAAGCAGTGCAAGTATAGTATAAAATATATGGATATTAATTTCTTGATAAACATTGTGGAACAATGATGAAAAATGTGAATGGAAGTGGCGACGTAAAACTGACACAAAACAACAACAAACAAAAATCTTTTGAGAAGCCCCCACCCCCCATGTTGCCTATGCTGTATGCTGCAAACTCTTTGTTTAAAACGAATTGGCCATCGGAATGTGTGCAGTAAGTCTCCCAAGGGGGGTGGTCACATTCCACAGCTCTCACCCCCCTCCTGTGATCTCCCAACCCCCAGTCTGTAGGTTTGTGTTCGCATATTTCAGTGTTAATTTTGGCAGCTGTTTTTGATTTAGTCTTAGTCTTTAGACGAAAATGGTTATTAGTTTTAGTCACATTTTAGTCATTCTTTTCCTTCGTAGTTTTAGTCTAGTTTTAGTCGACGAAAACTCAAAACGTTTTAGTCAACTTTTAGTCGATGAAAAATTACATTTCAGTCAACTTTTAGTCAAAATGTGTCTCTATACTTTCTGAACGCTCCGTCCCCGGCAGATCTCTGTGTCCGCTGCAGCATGTCTGTTAGGCCCCGTCCCCCGCACACAGAGAGACACAGGGAGATCGCTCTTCTGGAGTGAAGAGAGCGGAAATAATGATATTGCAAGTTAGAAACGTAAGATGCATTTTGACAGACAAGATGGACACTTGGGGGAAAATATGCTGCATTTTGAATGTCCGATAGTCCACCATTAACACCTTAGTCCCGTCTCGTCTCGTCAACGAAAACTAAATATACATTTCGTCATAGTTTTCGTTATCAAGAATCTATTTTTAGCTCGTCATCGTCTCGTCTTAGTCATGTAAAAAAGGTTGTTGACGAACATTTTTCGTCATAGTTTTCGTTGACAAAATTAACACTGGCATATTTAAACTGTCGCACTTTCTGTTGTTTCTATCGCGCATTGCCGGTATGAAAGGGTCTGTGCCGGAAATATCAAACATTTAATAAAAGTGAAAAACAATGAACAAGACTTAACGTATTCATCATAATTAATTATATTTATTTCGTTTGGATGTAGGATTTTTGACTTTGTTTAGAGCAGTGATCTTCTCTGCAGCAGAGAGCTAAGCGCTGTCAGACCAGACCTAACCCTGACCATGAAAGGTATTATCATCTGAAATTAATCATTATGTTATTAATATTAAATACATATAAGTATTTTTACAACTTGTATTTAGAAATACTCTGTTGTAATTATTGATACATAAATGTGTTCATCCATTCAATGTGCATCTGCTATAAAGGGGTTAATGTATGATATTACTTATTAATACAATACATTATAATATATGATATGATAATTATATTTTAGTTTTATTCATTTCTTATTACATAGTTTCTCATTATTATTATTTTAATTTTTATCGCTCATCTTATTTTTGATTTTATTAATCTGTGTGAATCTGTGCTATCCTGTTTTTCACTCTTACCCTGTTGCTGTTTGAACTACTGAATTTCCCCACGGGGATTAATAAAGGTCCATCTTATCTTATCTTAATGTATAAGTTGATTTACTTCAATCTACTGTACTGTGTAAAAACACCCCAACAATATTACAAAAAATATACTGCATAAAGTAAACTATATACTTTATTTGATCCAAAACTGATGTTTTTTCATTATAGTAGCCTGTGAAAACCATAACAAATAAGTGATTAAATGCTACAGTATTCAACAAATACAACTGCAGAGCTGCAAACATTGCAAACAGACTAAGTTCTACAACACCCAGTTGTCTTTGTGTATTTGTGAATGAAGCGCCATCTCATGGTTAAATCCTGTAATTGAACAAATGGGGAAATTTGGCAACGCCCTCTAGCAATTTGGCAACACCCCCAGCCACTGGGATCCGCTGGGCTTTTGACTGGGACACACCCATGTGAGTCCTATCTGGAGTGCTACATCTGTATGCGGATGACACACAAATTTACGTAACAATTTCACCAGGAGACTATGCTCCAATTCAAACACTGAGTAAGTGCATTGAACAAATCAATGACTGGATGTGTCAGAACTTTCTCCAATTAAACAAAGATAAAACTGAGGTAATGGTTTTTGGAGCCAAGGCAGAACGTATAAAAGTTAGCGCTGAGCTTCAGTCTGCAATGTTCAAAACAACACATAAAGCCAGAAATCTAGGTGTAGTCATGGACTCTGACCTGAGTTTCAACAGTCACATTAAAACAGTTACTAAATCAGCCTACTATCACCTAAAGAACATATCTAGGATTAAAAGACTAATGTCACAGCAGGATTTGGAAAAACTTGTCCATGCTTTTATCTTCAGTAGACTCGACTACTGCAATGGTGTCTTCACAGGTCTCACTAAAAAATCTATAAGAAAGCTGCAGCTGATTCAGAACGCCGCTGCTCGAGTCCTCACTAACACTAAGAAAGTGGATCACATCACTCCTGTTCTGAAGTCTTTACACTGGTATCTACAGATAAATATTAAGCCTGACAAAGTACTCAACGTCTAATATATTGCATAGTTTATTTTGGCACTTGACAATCACCTTCCCTGAATTTTTACTCAGTCTGATTTAAGGGTTGTTTATATTTCATCATTAATCAGAATCTCCAAAGTAACTAAAATAAATGTAGTGGAGTAAAAATACCAGGTTAACCTCTGAATTGTAGTGGAGTAGAACAAAGTATTCATTTCATTTCATTTCAAACCTTTATTTATCCAGGTGTATCCCATTGAGATCATTGATCTCTTTTTCAAGGTAGACCTGCTCAAGTAGGTTCCACATGAAACATAAAAACATAAACAGAACAACAAAAAGGACATCTTACAGCATCATTACAGGGATTACAATTTACAATAACTATCCACATGAGCAGGTACCAACAGCTTCCGATTGAGTAGCATCCAACCGAGCTTTAAAAACATTTAGTGGCACCAGATTGCTCAGTTTCCAAAAGTATAATAAATTGCATGTTGCATATGCTGCTGTAACAAAAACATTTCCCAACTTGGGATCAATAAAGTATATCTTATCTTAAGATGATCGATGGCTACTGCCATATTTGCAAAATTTGCCTCCGAACCTTGACAAATGCATGTTTCAAGGCTTATCAATTAACAACAGGAGGGGTCACAGACATAAGACCAGCTATTAAATAAAGCTCTTCTGACCTTAGCTGTCGTAACCTTGGCACACTTCCACTCCAACATCCAATCACAGAGCTTGAGGACTAATCACGGGGCTTGTCAAGCAAAGCGGATGTTGTAGTCCCAAAATATAGCTGAGGATTATGGGTAGTGTAGTGTCTTCGGCCATCCTAAACTCCCTAAAAGCTATTTGTTTCTCCGAATCGAAGGTTAAAAACACAAAAGCATTGTATATGTAAAGGGTTAAACCAGTTAATTGTTAAAGAAATAAGTTAAGTTAAAAAAGTGTCACCCCCATATTTTTTATTGTTGATGTCTCTTAAAGGGGGAGTAGGTAAGTTTGAGAAACCGGCTCGAGATACACTTTTTGTTATATTCCATGGAATGCTCTTAACATCCCGATAGCAATGCATATCTTAAGTGCTTTGACAAAAAATCCATAAAAAAAATTCATCTGTGGAAGCCGTAATACTGTAAAAAGTACGACCAATTGGATTGCCGCCCTGTCTGTCAGCCTTCCATCTCGTGCACGCACAAATGTATCTCGTGCCCTCATTGGGCGTGCCGTCATTGGGCGTGCATTGCAGCAGTACTTCAATGACTCGCCAGCAACAGGCGGCCACTTTCACCATGGCAGAGTTAGGTTCAACATCGTCTACTGGTGGCAAAAGAAATAATGTAACGGAGCAAATTAGGAACAAAAACAAAGTGGAAACTAGGAGAATTCAAACCAGAGTCAATATCGGAGTTGCTTTTCAACGATGGCGACAACTGATGGAACACACCTATGGGGGTTATTCCCTATCTTTATTCAAGAGCGTGGTATTTAAATTTGAGAGCATACTTTATGTATTTATTTCCCTCAAACCCTGTCCTCGCCCTCAAATAGTGCCTGCTTGCACTTAGATTTGCTCTGCTTCTGCTCAAACTGTACGCTTGCACTCAGATATATTGCTGCTTACGGATTTTTTCTGCTCTCAGATTTATTCTCTGCGCGCTCGAAACTTTTGTGCAACAATCCTGTCAAAATCCCTCAACCAATAGGAGGCCAGGTGTCCTTGCGGGTGCGTTCGTTTTACTTATTACAGCGTCCCGTAAGGGCGGTTACTCTTTGGTTTGTCTTTGGTGCGATGACAGGGTTTGAGTGAAGGAAATCAATAAAGTATGCTCTCAAATGTAAATACCACGCTCTTGAATAAAGATAGGGAATAACCCCCATACACACCGAGTTGAAATCTGACGCCGTGGTCGCTCTTTTTCTCTTGGACAGGTTTTGTATGGTTTACAATTCCCCTGAACTATATAGCCAACCTAAGTCATGTGCGCGTTCATGTGTGTTGGAGGAGGTGCTCTGTAAGGAAGTCTGAAGGAAGGGGCGGATTCTTTTCGGCTGTGTACTTTCAAATTTTAGTGCACTCGAGCCGGTTTCTGAAACTTACCTACCCCCCCTTTAAGTAATTAAAATGTATTACATTGCAACTGTGTGGCGGACTGATCACTAGAGGGCGATACCACTAAAACCTAAAAACCCTGCAAGGGCAGAAACTGCAGATTAAATCCTGCAGTTGAGCTACAAACAGCTAACATTTCTGCCTCGTGTGTTTGTCATATACAGGTGGGTTCCTTCAAATGACACCATAGTGTCCCAGTATAAGGGGTAAGTGTTGTGAGTGTGTTGTGATTGAGTGTGATATGTCTAATCGTTGTTTTAGGCAGTTATGTATAGTATAGCGATGTGACGCTAGCGGCTAGCCGCTAAGGTGAAGGTGAAACAGTAGCCTACTACACGTGTTGCTTGGTGTATGATGTAAATTACTTTGAGAGGTATATTGTGTATATGCATATAGGTTATATATGTTTCTTTGAAGTGTGTGTGTGTGTATTGTATTGGAATTTGAGTGTGAGGATAACAGTGAGTTCTGAGTGTGACAATTGTATTGTACATTTCTGTTGTATTTTGACCATGATGTCATCATTATTATGTAAATGCTGTTGCCTCATTATTCTCTAATGTTGTTGCCTCATAGAAATGAGCATAGATAAATGCTTTTGTTGTGGATTGTTTCCAAATGAGCAGATTAAATCCTGCAGTTGAGCTACAAACAGCTAACATTTCTGCCTTGTGTGTTTGTCATATACAGAGGTAGAGTCTGCTGCTGGCCCAGGTACCCCTAGGCCTGAGGCCAGTAACATACACAATTTAAACCAATCAATGTTGTGTAATTAACAAGGATAAACTGATGTTTTTTAGTGGATGAGTACTGCAGATATATTACTGTGAAATCATTTGACAGTGAGGGGAATACTTCCGGTTTTATTATGAAATCTTCGAGACCGGAAATACTGTTTTCACCCCGTGAGGGTTGACGCCAACTTCATATGGACGCTGTGGGGAAAGACGTAGTATATACACGTTCTCCTGACGAGACCTCAAATCATCTTCGTAATATCTATCAAACTATAGATCATACACATCCACTGGACGTGGATTCTAAAAGTACAATATACACATCTCGCTAGAAATCAAATCAAAAAGCATTTTAATGGCCAAACTATTCTACAATTTAGGAAAGTGTGTACTTTAAATTCAAGTCATTCATTGCTTTTGATAAAAGGCCTCAAATCTTATAATAATATCCACAGACTTTATGATTAGTTAGCTGCAAAAAGTTATAGTTTCAAGGTCAGTTTAACAAAGTCATTCACAGGGAATTCAATAATAAACACCAGTAAGAAAAATAAAATACATATCATACAGACTGTGTTGCACAGATTCCCAAAAATATATTTTGTAAGGCCATGATCCCCGCAGAATGATTTGGTCCCGTGAGGAGGAGTTGTTTGCAGATAAACACACGGCTCAGGTCAGCCTGCACAGTGAAAAGCTGCTCCTACACCCTCTCTTCTATATTTTACGATGTGAACACGCAGTTGCCATGGTTACTGTTGTCACTCAGCTGTGGCGAGGGACACTGTATGTTACCCGGGGACGGGGGGAGGGGTGGCTGTAGTGCCAGAGAGGAGAACTCTATGAGGGAATCCTTGCATTACATAATATTTGGAGTTAACACAGAGGATTAGTCATGCATCTCTCTATCAAAGCACATCTCCACAGCAGCAGATTAACACAAATCATGTTAACAATGACAACACAACCCATATTCATAAACACCCAATAGCATCTTCAGTGATATTCCTCTCTCCGCTCATTGTCTGTGTGAAACAGTGGCCCTGTTTGTGGAGCAGAGGGCCCATTGAGACTCATCAAAGCCCCATTCATATCCTGACAGCCACACATGCACAAACACACGCACACACTCACACACTCACGTCTTTGAAGCCCACATGTCATTGCTGTGGCTCTGTGGAGCTGCAGCCAACTGCGGGTCATCTGTCCTCTCATTAAGATCCAGATTAACAGAAGTGGACAAGGACAAGGAGACACTAAGAGAGGATGGACCCTTAGCAGCAGACAGAAACAGGACCACCAGTTACAGGATAAACCCTTTATGATGTTTGTTGTTTTGCCCTTCTGTGTTTCATACAAGAGATGATTAGGGCCCCTGTTCAGGTGATCAGAGATTTGGAGAATACAATTAAAAGAATTTTTTTTTTTTATTATTTAGGAAATGGTTAACACACTTCATGTATTTGGTTGAAAGGAACACACTGCAGTTTATTATTCCTTTATGTTCTGAATGTACTTGTAGTTACTTATAAGTGTCACCCAAGTGATTTTGATGGAATGTGAAGCTGACCGTTGAGCGGCCCGACCAAGCAAGGAGACAGAACGTCCAAAATACAACCCGGTGTGGGCATTTATTAAGTCATGAACACATGACACACAGCCTCAATCTGCTGTTCACGTGAGCACAGCCACCAGGATCTCACACACACTAACACCCACACAGACAGGGAAACAGAGCCTGAATACCCACACACTAATCAGCAATTAGACACAGGTGAGGGGGGACACAATCAGGAGCAACAGACAAAACGGGTTTGGGGAACACCCCCAAACCAAACCACATGTGCAATGTTACAAGGCCCGAAGCCGTCAGTCCACAGTGACGAAGTTACCTTCGTCACATGGAAGTTGAAGGGCTATGGGAAAAAGTGCTTTATAGATGCAGTCAGTTAGAATGTGAGTAAACCATGCATAACTGGTGTAATCATGAAGTGTAAGCTTATATAAAGTATGGTATTAATAGGTTTTCCCTAAAATAGCAACCCAAAAGTTATTTTTCAGAATTTCTTAATTTATAAATCCTAACTGAATGTACTGAATAAACATGCTTTCATCCCTCCTCCTTATATCTCCCCACCGTGGTCCTTGCTAGTGTTACGTTCCCTAATAGTCTAGGGCAAGGGTTTTCAAAGTGTGGGAAGGTGAGCCTCCCCTCAGAGAACATAAGAACAGCCGCGCCCCCCCTCCAAATTATTATTGCTATTATTATTGTTGTTGTTGCTATAATGCAGGGGTATTCAATTGCATTGTAAAGAGGTCCAGTAAGAGAAAATGTCATAAAATGCTCTGTTTTCGCTGTCTACCTTTCTCTTTTTTGAGCACGCCATTTGAAATTACTCTGACTGTTTCTCGCTTCTTGTCTCGTCTCTGTGTGTGTGTTTGAATCTACCGTGCTGACTCACTGACTGCACCGATTTGATTGGCTGAGTAGCTTCACCTCCTTAAAACATGAAACAACAACTTTTTTAAACCTTTTTATCTTTATGTTTTAAACATTGTTTTTAAACATTTTTTACATTTTCAACATCGTGGATAAATCCTTAAATGCTCCCGGCAACACACTGCACGTCAACTTTGCCTGCTTATTACACTCACCCCTACTTTAGTGGGAAATGCGGATGATGCGGGGATGCAATGTAGACAGGAAAAAACGCAGATCATCCTCTGGCTGCAGCCTTGACCGGTACTTGCTTTTGATCAAAGTAAGTATTATTAAAATTAAAATAAAGGGCGGTGTCGGCCGTCAGCGAACCGAGCCGGCCGTCACCGCCGTGATTCTCTAGAACACACAGATGGCCCTGCCAGGACCGGTCCATGAAAATCCTAGCTTCAAATACAGGGTTCATACACTTTTTCACCAATGATTTTCAATGACTTTTCCATGACTTCTCAATGACCTTTACCTCATTTTCCATGACCAAAAAAAAATTACCACTGAAAATGGTTTATTTGAACATGGAACAGGAAAATAAGGTCTGCATATGAAACATGTAGTGCCTATCTAAAACAAATCAAATAGTAGGCTTACTAGCTTCTACACGCTAAAGCAACTGTAGTCAGGGATGCAAACTCATCAGGTATGAAAAAGGTGACAAGGATCCGAGCCCCCCGACCCCCCGGAATATCGGCTTTAAAATGAGGAATAACAGGATGTTAGCAGTCAGAACAACTAAAGCAGCAGGTAATAATAACAGAAACGCTAAAGAGTCACATCTAATAGAAATATATAAAAGCATTTATTTTAATTGTGTAGCAGTCAGTTTATAATTTTGGCAGCACTGTTGAGCATTTTGAAAATGTATTTTCATGCCTCTGTGCAAGGCTTAGTCTTTCTATCTGTATAGCCACTGGTGTAAAGTAACTAAGTTCATAAACTCAACAAGTACTATACGTGGGTACAATTTTGAGATACTTGTACTTTATTTAAGTATTTCAATGTTTTGCTACTGTGTACTTCTACTCCTCTACAATTCAGAGGTAAATGGTGTACTTTCACTCCACTATATGTATTTAATACCTTTACAGTAGTTACTTCACAGATGTGGATGAATGATGTGAAATCTAATAAAGTGTTGAATCAGACTTTAGTTCCACCTGGAGTAAATTCACAAGCTACCCTGCAGTATACAAAGTCATTCAAACTAGCTGCACCTTTACCAGCTTTGAGAACACTATCATGATCAATCATTATAAAACATATCATATATATTATTCTGAAATGGACCAATCTGCACAATCACTACTTTTACTGTCGCTACTTTCACTATATTTTGATGAGAATACTTTTCTACTTTTACTTGAGGAACATTTTGAATGCAGGACTTGTACTGTGATAGACCAGTGGTTCTCAAACTTTTTCAATAATGTACCCCCTTTGAAAAAAAAATTCATCCAAGTACTCCCTGATCAGCGCAAAAACAATTGTTAGGGAAAAAAAGCCTATATAAAGAGGTACAGTACAGCGCTGCACCATCAGTGTCTGATTTATTAAAACAACAACCTTGTAACTGAGAAACACTTAAATGCTACATTTCAAATGTTTACAATCCATCACTAAATTCATGGCAAACCAATTTTAACATCATGCAATAACACTAAGACGACATTAGTCACTGATCTTTTTAATAAGTTGTACTTACAATGTAGTGCGAACCATGGGCTTGTGCTTCCCTGAGGACCTTTGTCATTCTGACAGGGAGGCTACCTGCAGTTATTACACTTCACGTTTTGAAATATGTGTAACTCTGTTCATATAAAACCCACACTGCTCAAACTTCGTTACTTTTCCTAAAATTAGTATATTTATTTATTTTGGGGCGTGTGGAATGAAGAGATGTTCTTTATAAAACGTTCCTTCAATGTTACATGATAACAAATGAAGAACATTTTCAAAGCAACATTCTGAAAATGTTTTGAGGATGTTATTGAGGCCTGAGATGACAGAAAGTGTTTTATAAAATGTGCCTTCAATGTGATATGTTAACAAAGGTGGAACGGTTTGCCTCCAACATTCTAAGGATATGTTTTGGACGTTGTTGGGGTAACACATTAAAGATGTTCTTTATAAAATGTTCCCTCAATGTTACATGATAACAAATAAAGAACATTCTCCAAGCAACATTCTGAAAATATTTTCAGGATGTTATTGAGGCCTGAGATGACAAAGTGTTTTATAAAATGTTCCTTTGATTTGATATGTTAACAAAGGTGGAACGTTTTGCCTCCAACATTCTAAGGATGTGTTTTGGACGTTGTTGGGTAACACATTAAAGATGTTCTTTATAAAAACGTTCGTTACTATGGACTGACGGCTTTGGGGGCCTTGTAATATTGCACATGTGGGTTTGCACTTTATATAACGACTTCTTTTTGCACAGTAATAATGTCACTCAGCACTTTAGTGAACAGTTTGCACTTTATTAGCATGATTTGCACAGTACAGTTTGACATGGCCTATTTGCACATTTTTATATAATCTATACTATTTATTGATGTAGTAGTTGTTAAATGATTAAACCGTATTATTTGGAATGTCGTCTGGCAGATGCTGGTCGGTCCTCGGCTCCACCTGAAAAGAGAGTTATAGCGAGAGCGCCGAGAGTGTTTATGATTGTGTAAGATTGACAGCGGATGAGATTAATCATTGTGTGCAGATGTCCTGTTTTAGCGTGTATATGTCATGACATTAAGTTGCATTCATTGTAGAAGCAGTGGCGGCACCAGAGATTTTCTCTAGGGGGTGCTGTGGGGTAGCTTGACGTTTCATAGAGGGTGCTCAAACATTAAGGGTTTCCCATTAATGCACCAGCGCTACAGTTGAATTTTCTACTGCAACACTCCCCACACGCATACACAGTGCACCCGCGACTGTTACAATGGAGGCTTGATAATCAGCTCACGGCATATAGGTGTAATCAGGGGTAAAGTGCTATTTTTACAAGTGGGGAGTGGACCTCACCTCCTATAGGAGGGTCCTCACCTCCTCTAGTAGGGTCCGGGGGTATGCTCCCCCGGGAAGATTTTTTTTTAAATATTGAAGTTAAAAGCATCAATCTGGTGCACTTTGAGAGCAACATTAAGAGATCTATGGATACATCTCTCAACACCCATGAAACAGAACTATAAACAGATTTTCTATTTCTTTATAGATATTTTACAAATCACTCCCCTTTTAAAACAAACCGTTTGAGACCCACTGAGATAACTAGACTAAAGTGAACTATCTAAACACTGAGAGAGTCCTTTACTTCACCTGAGCTGAGGCTATCTGAGACTCTCAGTCTGACAGGAGAGAGTTCTCCCTCCACCTTGTTGAAAAAGCTCCTTATATCCGTTAGCTTGGCTAGTTAGCACCAGATGCTAACCACAACGATCTCCGGTAGATAGTAGATACCCACCGGTACGCACACAAAATGGCTCGTGCCCCACACACACACACACACACACACACACACACACACACACACACACACACACACACACACACACACACACACACACACACACACACACACACACACACACACACACACACACACACACACACACACACACACACACACACACACAGAGCAGAGCTTGAATGAAACACAGAGACCCAGAAGTAAGCTACTTGTACTCACGAAGCATATTATGTGCAGAATCCCTCTCTCTTTCAGGTGGTTTTGTTTGAGTATCCACACGTGGACGTTTAAGGACTAAAAAACGATCAATTTTTCACTTTGCTGTTAGCAAATAATTTGGCGCTCTAGCTAACAGGAAGTCACTCAAGTGTCACAAAGTAATTTAGCCTATGGATAGGTTAAAAATCTAATGGGTGCTGGCCATTGGCCTAATCATATCACCTGTGTTGGCTTTATGTTTTTGGTCAAACATTTGTTTGTTTCACATTTGCATTGATGTAATCAATAATTTTTCTAATTTAATAAAAATAATAATAATTTGTTTTTAAAAACGAAAAAAACAAAACAACACATATTTCTTGGGGGTGCTTAGGGGGTGCTTTGGCAATCCTGGGGGGTGCTTCAGCACCCCCTAGCTCCCCCCTGGCGCCGCCTCTGTGTAGAAGTGAGCACTGTGTAAAGGTTACGTCCATCGCTTACCCATGCTGTTTCGTCCTGTGTCCGCTCCAGTGTGTTTGGCCAAAAGGTCCTCGGGGGGAAACAAACACTGACTAAAGAAGTTTCCGGGACGAACCAAGTGGCGGGATGGGCGTAGGGGTTTCTGTTGTAGTTGGGAATGTATTTCTATATATTATGGTCAGTTATAATGTGGGTTTTGGGGTTAACTTAACAGCTGGCTATAAACCACTGATCATACATGCACAGAATATTATAGATTATCGTTATACCAATTATGATGACATGTGTATTTATAATGGCTCACCTGTGAATGGTTTCTCCCAATAAGATCCTCTATAAAAGAGCCAGTCTTCAGTCGGAGGTAGTGATGGGAATTCCGATTCCCTTCGGGGACACAAATCTTTTGATTCAGTTCACTTGAAAGATTCGTTCACTGATTCGTTCACCGGTTCGCGAACGACTTCTGGTGATTTGCACGTTCGCGAACGATTCGTCTTTGTACTTAATTCGTTCAGTGAGTCTTCACTACTGCCGAAGTCCGTACAAGAAGTTTGCTGGCGTAACATGTATGATATTAAAACACATTTTACACCTCACCTTGTTGCCCCATGAATTATGCTCTGGGAATAGGCTACATATTATTTAAGAAATATAATTGGCCATTGTTAAATCTCTCATAAATGTGTGCCTGACTATACGATGTATTACAGCAGGCTAGCACGTTATACTTTCAAACCCATGCACGTACTATGTGGCCTAACTTAAATCCCAAAGCATTAAACTCCATTTGGCCGAGTTCAAAGTGAATAAAAAAATATATCCTCTACATCGGTGACGATTTATTCATATTCTATAGTATGTACCCATCTATGTTTACCTTTAGCTAGCGGCTAAGCTAGCTGGACGCTACGGAGCCCAGCTATCCGCCCTCTGAAGCTTTTAGGGCCAACAGGGAGAGGAGAATGTCCCGCTAACGCTGTGTGTGTGTATTTCACATTAGCGGGATGCTATGGAGCTCAGGTATCCGCCATCTGAAGCTTTTAGGGCCGACAGGGGGAGGAGAATACAACGCTGTGTGTATTTATCGCTAAGCTAGCGGCTAAGCTAGCTGGACGCTACGGAGCCCAGCTATCCGCCCTCTGAAGCTTTTAGGGCCGACAGGGAGAGGAGAATGTTCCGCTAACGCTGTGTGTGTGTATTTCACATTAGCGGGACGCTATGGAGCTCAGGTATCCGCCATCTGAAGCTTTTAGGGCCGACAGGGGGAGGAGAATACAACGCTGTGTGTATTTATCGCTAAGCTAGCGGCTAAGCTAGCTGGACGCTACGGAGCCCAGCTATCCGCCCTCTGAAGCTTTTAGGGCCGACAGGGAGAGGAGAATGTTCCGCTAACGCTGTGTGTGTGTATTTCACATTAGCGGGACGCTATGGAGCTCAGGTATCCGCCATCTGAAGCTTTTAGGGCCGACAGGGGGAGGAGAATACAACGCTGTGTGTATTTATCGCTAAGCTAGCTGGACGCTACGGAGCCCAGCTATCCGCCCTCTGAAGCTTTTAGTGCCGACAGGGGGAGGAGAATACAACGATGTGTGTATTTATCGCTAAGCTAGCTGGACGCTACGGTTCCGGTATCCGTCCTCTTTATTGCGGACAGGTTGAGGAGTGTGTGTGTGTGTGTGTGTGTGTGTGTGTGTGTGTGTGTGTGTGTGTGTGTGTGTGTGTGTGTGTGTCGGAGCTCAGGTGAGAGGGCTCTGATTACAGTACACTGTAGGAAACAGTTCTTTAAGTTCGTGTTGTGCACCGTCAAAAGTGTTAGTAATCATGTTTCATATTTATGTGTTATTATTGCTCACTTCCTGTTTTGTTTGTTTCACGCCTCATTTCAGGTCCCTTGACTCACTTCCCTCATCAGTATCAGCCCCGCCCCTGATTGTGTTCACCTGTGTATGGTTGTTGAGTGTTTAAAGTCCCCAGTCTCCCAGCGTTCAGTGTCAGTTCGTTTTTGTCCTGTCCTCATGCCAGAGTTCTGCTCTTCAGCGTTTGCACATTTGATTCAAGCCTATCTTTGCTCCTGAAACTTATTATAAGTTTAGTTCCTCACGTTGTGAGCGATTTTCTGTTGTACCTTGTTTAAGCCTTTTTTGTCATCTCGTAAGAGTGATTTTCTTTTGTTACCTTTTTGTACAAATAAAGTATATTAATTATACTTTACCTTTGGCTCCCGGGTCGTGCATTTGAGTCCTTATCCTTGTGTAACCAAGTCTTTAACAGTTCGTCGTTCGCGAACAGCTTCTCTTTAGCTTTTAGCGGAAGGCGGCGACTCAAACAAACGAATCGTTTTGTGGGAGGAATCAGTTCATCTCGTTCACTTCAAAGATTCGTTCAAAAAGAACGAATCGTTCGCGAACGACCCATCACTAGTCGGAGGAAAGTGTTGAACACCTCCATGCTGGCTGGCTGTTCTTTATGGTAGTTGTGAAATAAAGACACTATGGTGTGCAACTCGACCTTCTCTCGTGTTTGGTTCTTTCACTGGAAATCCAGCCGCTAAAAGGGTCGCTGTCTCACACCTCAATGTTACATGATAACAAATGAAGAACATTCTCCAAGCAACATTCTGAAAATGTTTTCAGGATGTTGTTCTTTTTTTATAAAACGTTTCTGTTATTGATATTAACACGTTCATGGTCAACGTCAGATTTATTTCTAGAGTGCTTTAAAAAACAAACTTGTTGCATTTGTTTGAAAAATCTGATGTCACCATATTTTCCTTTGGAAAAAAACAAACAAGCACGTAATTCATGATAAGCTGTAAGTAGATATTGCATGTTTGCGGTGGCATGTGTGAGTTCCCAGCTAGAAATGTTTGTTACCATTCGTTGTTCGAGGACTGTTTAAAGCGGGACGTTTTATTTAGGTTCCCAGAATGTTCTTCTGAAAGGTAGGATAACGTTCTTTAAAAACATTCTTGAAATGCTTGGTAATAACCTTAAGATGTTTTTGATAACCTTCTTCAGATGTTTTTGATAACATTGTTAGAACATTATTCCCTACTGTTCTTAAAACGTTTTCAGCAGGACGTTTTATTTTGGTTCCCAGAATGTTCTTCTGAAAGGTAGGATAACGTTCTCTAAAAACATTCTTAACATTTTTGGTGATAACTTTCTTAAGACGTATGAGCGCATTGAGACAATGAATAGGACGTATAAAAACGAATTTATGCTTGCCAATATTCACTCACATGCACTTATAATCACACTGAGGTATGTAGGCCCACAGTATTCATAATATCATATGTGTAAAATATCCGAAAAATAATTACACTTTTTTCTGACTATAAAGGTTGTGTCTCGTATGTAGGTTCTAACTGTTAGATAAGCCATCTGGCCGTGTGTGGTTTGTGAGGGCTGCGTATAAACTGTTCGCTGTTTATGCATATTGGATACAAATCGTTATTGCACCCTTTAGATTTGAGACCGACAGACATATAGAGGAATGGACCGACTGTCACTGCCCGTCCCTGAAACCCCTGTTAGTGTTTGTATGTGTTTGTTTCTACTGTGTGTCTCTCTCTCTGCCTGCTGGTCTGCTCGACACGGCAGGGAGCAATCTCCAATCAACCACACCTGCAGCCTGCTCATCAGCCACACTATGAAAACTTGCAGCCTGCTCTCATTCTCTGCCAGATTGTTGCCGTGAACCCTTTGTTGCGTGCCGCTCTAGCTTTTTACCAGCATGTTCTTTGACAAATTTGCTTGCTTTTGCCTCACACTCATTGTTATGTCTCTCCCAGGAGGAATCCAAGGCCTTCCACACTCCCAAGATCAGCCAGGCCTCTCTACCCACCTTGGAACAACTGTTTCCCACTGCTGCCATAACCAACCTCCACTCCCAGCTCCCCTTTTCTAATAAACAAATGTTACTTTCACCAGCTGATTCCGAGTCTGATTCTGTGACACTGACGGATAAAAAAAATAAAAATAACATTCTAATAAAAAAGTCTAACTTGCAGCTGAAAACGTTTTAAGAATAGTAGGGCATAATGTTCTAACAATGTTATCAAAAACCTTTAAAAAAGGTTATTACCAAGCATTTTAGGAATGTTTTTAGAGAACGTTATCCTACCTTTCAGAAGAACATTCTGGGAACCAAAATAAAACTTCCCGCTGATAACGTTTTAAGAACAGTAGGGCATAATGTTCTAACAATGTTATCAAAAACATCTTAAGAATGTTATCAAAAACAACTTAAGAAGGTTATCACCAAACATTTTAAGAATGTTTTTAGAGAACGTTATCCTCCCTTTCAGAAGAACATTCTAGGAACCAAAATAAAACATACAGCTGAAAACGTTTTAAGAATAGTAGGGCATAATGTTCGAACAATGTTATTGTGACGATATAGTTCACAACATGTTATGTTTATTGTTGAAGCAGGTTTAGTTGGTGCATGTAGTTGCCTGTTTTCGCCATAAGGCTCTGCCTGAGGGCGTGAAGGTGAGGAAGAGCGTTTCTTCCTCGGTGGTGGAGAAAAACTGTGACGGAGTTTTTGGAAATATGATAATAAAGTTGCAACGAGTGAGAAAAGACAAGTGATGTCCGCCTGAGTCCTTGAGTGCAACATATATTGGCGAGCTAGCCAGGATATTAGCTCTAAACGGATTAAAAGAGGGCTTTTATCCTGAGACGAACCAGGAAAAGAAAGATAACACTGTACCGTGAGGAAAATATGGATTTGGAGATTCTCCTAGATCGCGCCACCATTGCTCTGAGTCAGCAAAACCGGGACCGGATGGTGGAGGTCTGTAAATATCTGCATTGTATAGAAGATGATGAAGAAGATACTTTTGCTGATAAAAACAGACGAACATTATTTCAAAATAGCAGAAAACAAAATTGACGAAATTGAAGAAGAAACAGATGCAGAGGAAGCATGTAAAGTAATCCAAGAGCTGCTAGTTTTCATGGAGGGCCTGACAGAAGACGGGGACAGAAAAGCGCGCGAGCGCCGCCATGACACTGAGATGAGAGATAAATATATGGAGCGGCAGCAGTCCCGAAAGAGTTTGGAAGACGAAATAAAAATGCTGGGTGAAAAACTAAACATATCAGATGGCGTCAGCAGCAGCACTAGCGGGCCACTATTCACAGCTAAGGTGCCAGAGGTAACTATCAGGCGAGAGTTCCGCATCTGCGGCCAAATCGGTGAAGGAGGGCAGCGTGACAAACTAATACACCAGATAGAGAGCGGGCTTCGCAAGGGTCATGGTGAGTCGGAAGTAATCAAGGCTGTGATAAGGGCCATTAGCCCTGGCTTAAAGCTGCGTGACATGCTAGAAATAAAGACTGAATTGACTCTGCCTCAGCTAAAGATCATATTAAAGGGGCATTACAACGAAGATGACACTTCAGATCTGTACCAAAAATTGATCAGCATGTCCCAGGAGCCGAAATAATCAGCACAAGAGTTTTTGTTCAGAGCTATTGAACTAAAAGATAGACTGCTGTTTACATCCAAGGACAGAGACTCTGAGGAGCACTACAGTGCAGACCTGGTCAAGAAGAAGTTTCTACGGTCAGTTGGTACAGGGTTTCTCAGTGACAACATCAAATACCAGATTAAGCCATACCTTGGTGACATGGAGGCGACCGATGAAACTCTGATTGAAAGAGTAAATGAAGCAGGAAACCTTGAGGCAGAAAGAATAAATAAGCTCAAACGTAACACCAAAACACCCAGAATGGCTGAACTACAGACAACTAACAATAAGTTGGACAAGTCACCTGACCCCTCCATGCAGAAAACACTGCAGGAGGATGCTAAAGGCACCCACAAGGAGAAGACAAAGACAGCCCAACCTCCACAAGAGCTTGTGATGCACACTCTGGTAAGAGAGCTTCAAACTGAGGTTGCTGAAATGAAACGTATGGTGTTAGCTTCCATGAGCACTGGCAGGCCACAGAACTACAGGCAAGCTACAGGGAACAACAGCATCCGGAGAAGAGCGTGCAGGGACTGCCAGGACAAAGGAGAGGAAGTCAACTGTAGCCACTGCTTCAAGTGTGGACAGCTGGGACACATATCCAGAGGATGCAGAGCTCCACGCCAGGCGCAGGGAAACTTCGGAGGGTTGCTGCAGGGGGACCAGCAGTAATCCAGCAACAGCCGTCAAGGTCCCACCGCTGCAACAACTGTCTACAGGAGGAGGATGCAACCAGGAGACTTGTGACATGTGCAGGTTGTTCAAGTACAGCTTATTGCTCCAGGTCCTGTCAGAAGCATCATTGGCCAGAACACAAACCTCTGTGTAAAGCAGTAAGTTTAGTTGCAGAACACTTGGCAGAAACCAAGAGACATAAGAACAACTTTCCAGACATATGCAAAGTTAATTACCTCTCAGCTAAAGAAGATAAAAGACTTATTAAGCTTATTGGCAAACGGAAAATGGTAAAATGTACTTTTGATAACGTACCGGTGACAGCATTATGGGATACGGGTGCTCAGGCAACAGTAATAAATGAACAATGGCGAGCTGAACACCTTCCACACAGCACTATCAAACCTATAGCTGAACTCTTACCCCCTGATCCCACCGGAAGCGTCTGCGCTGCGGCTGCGCCGCGCTGTGACCTCCTCCTGCGTCATAACCCACCAGGCGCGTTTCAAAACGTTGCGGAAGCGGAGCGTCGTGTGTGCAGCCTCGCAGTTGTTGTTGATTTTGGAATATTTCCTGGACATTTGTACTTCTACAAGTAAGTAGGCTACGTAGTTAAATGGTTTATGTTTGTGTCTGTTTAAATCGTGTTTATTGTTGTTATTTCCTATTTTGTTGTGTTGTAGACTACAGACACAGTTAATAATAATTGTAATATTCCAGTTATAAACGACATGAATCAAAGATGTGTTGCTGTATTTTAGTGGTAAACAAATATGCATTCATCATCATAATTATTCTATATATATATATATATAATTTACAGTGCCTGTAAACCGGAGGAGAACGCTGGCATGTATTCTCCTACTTGAAAGACTACGGGGGTGGGGGGAGGAGAAGGAGCCGGTTTTGGGTGCACCCCCTCAACCAGCAAAGGAGACAACAAGGTGATTTTCATCACTTCCTGCCTGCGCTGCGCTGCTTCAAAAATAGGATTCATCCTATATTTTAGAAATTCCTTGCGGCGAGGAGCTTCAGGGACGCTTCGAGCCGCGGCGCAGCGCGGCGCAGCGGGTCTGGTGGAATAGCACCCATTGACTAGAGTGGCCGCGATCGCTAAAAACGCCGCAGCGCAGCCGCAGCGCAGCCGTAGCGCAGCGCAGACGCTCCTGGTGGGATTAAGGGGTTAGGGCCAGAACCACTAAATGGCCTTGCTGCAAATAGAACAGAAATCCCATTTATGGAATGGATACCAGAAGAGTTCCAACTGAGCGGGTTAGAGACTTCTAGTGCAAGTCTGCTAGTGCCAGTTCTAGTTTCCAGTGATCAAAATGTGGCAGAAGACCCTATAGTTGGCTTTAATGTAATAGAGGAAGTGATCAATTAACAATTAAAGCAACAGAAGGGCACAGCAGGAAGTGACAGCACTACAGCAGTTGTGAGCGGTGCTTTTGAAATTGACTCTTATGCTGCACACACTTTTATCCAGCTAATACACACTCATCAAGCTACTTCTGAGGAGACCATAGTACAAACAGGCAAGGATAAAGTTGTGTTACTCCCAGGTGAAGTTACCACAGTGAAATGTCGCACACGCATGCAGACTGAAGAGGACACTGTCATGTTGTTCAGCCCAATTATGAACACCAGTTTACCTGAGGGATTGCACATCCAAGAAGTACTGTTCACTATGAGAAGAGGTAACTCTGCCACTGTCCCTGTCTCAGTTATTAACACTACAGCACACAGTGTCACACTAGGCCCCCGAGTTAGCCTCGGACACATTGAGAGTGTGAAGGCTGTGTACCCAGCAGCTACAGAACCAGCGGCACAAGGACAGACACAACCAGGTCCCGACAAAAATGCACAGCAAAACACAGACTGCTCAGGTACAAGCTGCCCCACTACTGACTGTGATGAAACCTGGGATCCCCCAGTGACTTTAGATCATTTGACTAGTGACCAGCAAACCTTAGCAAGAGAAGTGTTAAGGAAGGAGTGTAAAGCATTTGCTAGGGATGAAAATGATGTAGGCTCCATACCCTCTCTGCGTATGCACATCACCCTAAATGACCAGACACCTGTCCAGAAGACTTATATCAGTGTTCCAAAGCCATTACATCAGGATGTAAAGGAATATTTACAGGACTTGATTAATAAGGGCTGGATCACTAAATCAAGGTCACCCTATTCGTCACCTATAGTGTGTGTAAGAAAAAAATCAGGGGAACTGAGACTGTGTGTAGACTACCGTGAGCTAAATAGGAAGTCAGTGCCAGATAGACATCCCATTCCTCGCATACAAGATATGTTGGACAGTCTTACTGGGAGTTCATGGTTTTCTGTACTTGACCAAGGCAAGGCGTACCACCAAGGCTTTGTAGACGAAGAAAGTCAGCCTCTCACTGCCTTCATCACACCATGGGGCCTGTATCAGTGGGTGAGGATCCCCTTTGGCCTGAGTTCAGCTCCAGCTGAATTTCAAAGAAGTATGGAGGAGTGTTTGTGGGGTTTGCGTGATGATATTTGCCTGCCTTACCTTGATGACAATTTAGTCCACAGCAAGTCCTTCATTGACCACGTTGAGCATGTAAGAACAGTCCTTCGCCGATACCAGCAACATGGAGTGAAGCTCACACCAAAAAAATGTGAACTGTTTAAATCCAAAGTTAGGTTCTTGGGCAGGATAGTGTCAAAATAGGGGCATAGCATGGACCCGGCAGAGGTGGCTCCAGTGCAGGCCCTGAAGGAAAGACGCCCTAACACAGTGGGAGAAGTGAGACAGATTTTAGGCTTCCTGTCCTATTACAGGACATACATACAAAACTTTTCTGTCATAGCAAAGCCCCTGTATGAACTGTTGGCAGCCCAATCCCCTGTTCCAGAAATGCTTCCAAGTCAGCTGATAGGGGGAAAAAACAGTATGACAAGAAAGTGTATGGCCCCACACTGCAGGTTGGTAGTCGTGTCCTGGTGAGAAATGTGGGGGAGAGAGGAGGACCAGGTAAAATCCGCTCCTACTGGGAAGACAACATTTATGTTGTCAAAAGTCAGAAAGGTGACATCAGTCCAGTGTTTGAGGTAGTGCCTGAAAGTGGTGGAGGCAGGACAAGGATCCTCCACAGGAATCTACTTTTACCATGTGACTTCCTCCCAGCCACAGATGACAGATATCAGGCTACCATCCCAACTCGAACAAAGAAAAGAAACAATTACACAAACAGACACACATCTGTGACCAAGTACACACAACAAACAAATGTTGATGAGGAATCAGATGATGACTTTAATGATGTAACATTCACCTGGCCTTCAGCGGAACACCAAAGGATGCCTGCGCTTAACCCCTCTGCTCAGAAGTTCCATCCTCAAGAGGGAAAGATGATCTCGGGAACGAGGGAGCCACTGCAAAGCAGGGAGGAGGAACAAGAGGAGCAGGTTCACACAGTGACATCTGACGAAGGTGAGGAGGATGTTGTGACAACAGCTACAGAGAGCTCAGAGGAGGAAACAGTGGAAGACTCGGAGCAGAGGACAATGTATCCAAGACGACAAAGAAAGCAACCACAGACTCTGACTTATGACAAACTTGGCCAGCCTAGTTTTGCAGAGAGAACCATTTCCACCAAAGAGATAGCTTTAAATGGCTACTGGCGGCCCTGGTAATGGACTTGGAAATAAATAAATAAAAGTAAATGACACTCCTTGCCTCTTTGCAAGTATACCTAAAGTGCCTTGTGTTAATGTGATTGTTGGCTGAAATTTGTGTTGTGTGAATTGGGTTCCAGAATTGATTTAGAAAGGAAAATGATGACCCTTTCAACAGTATGGACTCATGGTTTTGTAATATGCATTAAAGATGCAAATGTTTGGGTGTTAAAAAAAAGAAAGAAAAACTGATCAAATCAGTAGTATATTCACAACTGCAGTGAACAGCAGCTTGTGTATCTCATTAAGAAGTGTTTTATTCAAAATGGCCCATTCTCTTGTCTTACAACCCATGTACTTGTTTAAGATTAGTAGGTGTAAAGGACAATGTCGAGACGACATTTTGTAAGTGGGGGAGAGTGTGACGATATAGTTCACAACATGTTATGTTTATTGTTGAAGCAGGTTTAGTTGGTGCATGTAGTTGCCTGTTTTCGCCACAAGGCTCCGCCTGAGGGCGTGAAGGTGAGGAAGAGCGTTTCTTCCTCGGTGGTGGAGAAAACTGTGACGGAGTTTTTGGAAATATGATAATAAAGTTGCCACGAGTGAGAAAAGACAAGTGATGTCCGCCTGAGTCCTTGAGTGCAACATTATCAAAAACATCTTAAGAAAGTTATCAAAAACATCTTAAGAAAGTTATCACCAAACATTTTAAGAATGTTTTCAGAGAACGTTATCCTCCCTTTCAGAAGAACATTCTGGGAACCAAACAAAAACTTCCCGCTGAAAACGTTTTAAGAATAGGAGGGCATAATGTTTTAACAATGTTATCACCATGGGCGCGGGAAGGGGGGTGCTGAGGGCGCTGCAGCACCCCCTAGCGGCGGGCAGGGGGTGCGGAGCTCCCCTGTCTGAATTATTATTTGACGGTTATTGCTGCTCCCGCTGTGCATATAATCTGTGTAATATGTAGCCAATAAATTCCACATTGTTGGCTACAATTCTGTAGCCCCGGACAATTCTACCTCAATAATATAATACATTAACCGTGCTTTACGTGAACCTCATCATGACACTATAGAGGACGGCAGAACTGTAATTTCCAGTGTTCAGTGAATGCAACAGAGGCAAGACACCAGACCAATCAGAGAGTTGCATGGAAATAAAAGTGTGCTTGTGTCATTCAAGCTCGGCTCTGTGTGTGTGTGTGTGTGTGTGTGTGTGTGTGTGTGTGTGTGTGTGTGTGTGTGTGTGTGTGTGTGTGTGTGTGTGTGTGTGTGTGCGGAAATAGCGCATTTAGTGTGTGTGAGAGAGGGAGAGAGAGAGAGGGACCGTTGCCAGCAGCAGGGACCGTGTTGTTAGCATCTGGTTAGCTAGCTGCACTAACGGACATACGGAGCTGTTGGTTCCACAACAAGCTGGAGGAGAGCTCTCCTCTCAGACTGAGAGGCTCAGGTGAGCTAAAGGACTCTCTGAGTGTTTAGATAGTTCACTTTAGTCCAAGTTATCTCAGTGGGTCTCAAACGGTTTGTTCACAAATTATTCAAAAGATTATTTCCGCGGCACACTTTCATATGATCTATAGTTATAAAAAAAATAAGAGAATAAAGGAAAAACAGTTATGAAATACTATATGGCAGTAAAACAAGAATACAGTTTGAAAGGGGAGTGATTTGTAAAATATCCATAAAGAAAAAGTAAATCTGTTTACAGTTCTGTTTCATCTGGGTGTTGAGAGATGTATCCATAGATCTCTTAATGTTGCTCTCAAAGTGCACCAGATTGATGCTTTCAACTTCAATATTTAAAAAAAATCTTCCCGGGGGACCATCCCCCCGGACCCCCCTAGAGGAGGTCAGGTCCGCTCCCCACTTGTAAAAAATAGCACTTTACCCCTGCCTATATGCCGTGAGCTGATTATCGAGCCTTCATTGTAACAGTCGCGGGTGTACTGTGTGTTTGCGTGTGGGGAGTGCTTTTGTGCGTGCTCTATAGTGCCCGTAATAGTGTTAACTGGAGTCCAGCACCTCAGCACCCCCACTCAAAATACCTTCCCGCGCCTCTGGTTATCACCAAACATTTTAAGAATGTTTTTAGAGAACGTTATCCTACCTTTCAGAAGAACGTTCTGGGAACCAAAAGAAAACTTCCCGGTGAAAACATTCCTAGAACAATGAATGTAACATTCTCAGAATGTTTTTAGAACCAACAATTTCTAGCTGGGCATTCAACTAATAAAATATTCAGCTTTTTCTGCATTTTCAGCTGAATTCAGCAACAAATGTACACAGTTTACAGCATTCGCACGCATTTTCAGAAGGAAATGCATTTTCTAGTTGTTTCAAGTGACTGTATTTCAGAGCAGTGCACCCCTTACCTGTGCAACATTGTTTTATGATCTTAGAAAGTCCTGAATCAAAAGCGAAGCCTTTCCGTGTTTTCAAATCAAACTAAAATACTGAATACTGGTGAAACTATATCTCACTTTTCATATGTGAAAGTTTTATGTTTTGGAATTTGTCTCAATTATCACCTCCCACACTGAGAGAGAACAGACACTGTTAAATGGTCTGATGTCCAACAAAGCCCGTCCAGTTAATGGTTTGTGATGATAAGGACTCAAACAAATAGAGTGTTGGTGGAGAACAACCAACAGCCAAACATTATTACATAAGGCCATCTCTAGCCAGTACCTCGCATCTTCCTTCTAAATGTGGCAGCACTCTTTTATATTTGATTTATAATGACTCTCACTTGATAATTTGATTATATTTACATTAAAGTCTGTAAAGTATTTTGTGAAATGGAATAATTATTACTCCAAAGCATGCCATCCACCCTCATTAGAACTTTCTAAAACCAAGTAAATTCTTCACAAAAAGGAAACTGAAACAACACAATGCTGAAATACTTGATACAAGAAACAATATCTCACAATAAAAATATTATCATACCAAAGTGTAAAAGATAATGAAAAATGTCTTAACCAACTTAGTTTTAACATATGCTTATTGGCACTAAACAACCTCAATGGTTGCACTAGAGCAGTGGTAACCAACCTTTTCAAGACCAAGATCACTTTTTATTCCAAAATGTAAACCCAGATCTACCAATATTCACATGTACAGATATTAGCCTACAGTTCAATGCAATCCATATTAAGTTTCTCTGTTCAATGCACAATATATTTTCAATGCTCAAGTTGCTCTATCAGCCTGCCTTTAATGAGACTGTTGTGACTGCACATTATCCGTAAGCCTTTTGAAATCTGGCCTATAGTTACTGATTGCCAGCCTGAGGCAGTCAGTATACGGTACGTCCACACGGCAGCATTACGTTGAAGCTTGTGTCTGGCGTGGACCAACAACCAATCACATTAATCTCCTGCCCCGGACACACAAGCACACGGTTTGATTGGCTAGTGCTTGTACTGGCATATGATTTGATTGGCTGGCGCTTCCGTCGACGCTTGAAAAGTTGAACTTTTCTCAACTTTCGAAGCGAGCAACGTGTTGCGGCAGAAGATGGTTTTTACAACCCACCTCTGCCCAGCGTGTTGTTTTGGCGAGCTGCTTGAAATCATAACAGTAGGGAAAATCAGAAAACACCAGGATACCAGTTAAACAATAATCTGTTTTAATTCTAAAAGGCAATAATACAATGCAATACAAATCAATATAATTAGGAGCGCCCCTGCTCTAGTTTCTCGTGCTGGTGGGATTCTTCGGTCTTCGCAGCAGGAGGAAAAAGAGAATGAACTAAATTCAAACCCAACTTTTATACCCAAAAATCACCGGAGGAGCCGAGTCAGTCTATCTCATTGGAAGATGTAAAAGATGACTTTTCTTAGCGAATCAGCGCGAGCCAGCCAGGATAATAAACAAGTGTCTCTGAGATGGTAATAAAATGTATCTGGCGTCCGTTATCTCACTTTCCTGCATAGACTTCCACACACACACTTTCCTGCACATTCCAGAGGCCTGAGCTGTATCCCTTTGTTCACAAAGATAATACATATTAACACTCTCATATTTTCAGCTTCTGGTTACACAGACTGCTTATTATGAATGCAAAGTAATTAAACACACACATATACTATTCAAGATATGTTGACTTCCCTGAAACATGACATACTGGAGATCTTAAGCAGAAGGAACTCTCATCCAACTCTCACCCTGCCATCTATACCTCCCCCACAGGGCAATAAAACCTGTTTACTCCAAGCACCCCAGAATGTTTGAGCAAGTTTTAGTCCTCACATTTATGAAAGGATAAAACAGAGAAACCAATACAAAACACAAACACAGGTATTGTTTAAACAGTATTCACTTAACTGCTACTATTGATAATTTCCAGAGAAACTCAAGGGGCCTCTTTTAATATCTGGAAGTTGCAACAAGACTTTCTACCATTTCAAATGTAACACACTTCCCAAATATCAGATGATAATAATCTGCAATCCCCCTTTTGGTCTCTCTATAAAGAGACCAACTTACACAAGGCACTTGAAACATAACTACTGTCATTCCTTTCCACTGTGTCTGTCCCCCAATATTGTATAAATCTATCAGAAACTGAGACCCGAAGTACTTGAAATCTTTGGGAACAGAACACCACTTTCCATGGCAGTGAAGGAACCATGAGAGGGCAACCTGAGAGCTCGAAAGCAGTCTCCTTGTGTGGTGAATCCTCAGCCCCCCCCCCCCCCCTCTGATAGTGAGGGGGAGATGCGGCTTTCCCTTCACTGGTGGAACTGATCAGAGAGAAGTAGACTCCTCTGCTGCCTCGACAAGTCCCCCAGCCCGCTGACAGCCGCTTCCTAGTCGTCCGCTGTAAGGATGTCCTCGAGGTCGTTGTCGTCCAGTCCACTGATGGCTGCTTCCGAGTCGACCTCCTCTGCGAGGGCCACGTCCGTCCTGATGTCGTCCCCGGTCCTAGCAGGTGGTTTCCCCGCCGCACACTGGCTCCCGTGGTACGAGCTGTCCCCCTTTCCTCCCACGCGGACGGCATGAGAGATCCGCTGGGTCACTCGGTCGGGGCCGGAGAGCCTGGGGTTGAGCCACTTTGTCCTGATGACCTTCAGCCAGACGAACTCCGCTGTGTCAGCCTCCTGGGTCCCCCTTTGGCATCACCAACCTGTGTGGAGAAATCTGATACAAATCCCTCAAGCCTACGCTCAGGGCTCCGGGGCCCTCCGCTGTTTGACCCACCACTGCGTAGGCCGCTTGGAGCCTGTTGGTGGGGTGTCTTAAAACAACAGACGTCTGTGAACAGGTTTTCTAAATTAATTGTAGACCTCCTATCTGCCAGTGCAGCTTCAGAATGTTAATACTTGAATAAAAATACTAAAAATAAAAACCCCATATCTCTAGGTGAACTAAATAACATATTTCAATAGCTCTGAATTTCTGACAAGCATCTGTGTTTTTTTTTAAATGAAATCCCTGAGATCCCATTTAAAATCTAAATATAATATGAACTGCTAATGTTTCTGGTAAAGAAACACACTAATGTTATGGATTCAAAAACACCCAAAATCATGATACTGACAAAATGAATGATTTCCTGGTGATACTGCCTTTACCTGTCAGTGCTGAGATATTATCAAGCTGAGAAAATGAATACAGAATTCCAACAAACTGTCATCAAATGTCTTTCTATTATGAATTTAGATGAAATTTATATCCCCATAATGACCTAAACAATAAAGTCTATGGCTTTTACTTCTTTACCAGGCTAGTTACATGATGCTGTCTAAATTAAATTAAGTCTCATTACATTACTATGTTTTAGCTTTAACTGTAATATGTTCTTTCTACATTTCAAACCTCAGTTACTTTAATACCTGTTGAAACATTACTCACCGGTCAACTTCCTCAGTAGTCCATTCTGGACTTACATCACTCACAGTAGCCCCTTGGCCACTGATTCTGCATCTGTGTTACCTGTTATAACTCAATCAATATTAGAAACATGTCAACATTCATCAAACAGTATCTTATCCCCAGATATGGAGCAGGTCCATTCTAAAACTGTCAATCAATGGTCAGATTGAACAATTGAGTTGGGGCAGCAGGTTCCTTTCAGTCCCTAAATGAAAAATGTACATTGTGAATTTTACACTCCCCCTTTTTACACATGAACCTCATGTGTAACCATGGATTATAAGAAAATACCAAACATTTTCCCAAATGTACATCCATCATTTCCACAGTAAACACTTCAGTGAAATGAAGTGTTTCTCTCCATCCTTCAGTCCTAAAAGAAACAGAATCTTCATGTTTTAGTTTGAGTTTCACATTCTGCAAACTGCCACCTCCTGTGGGAGTAAAATATCATCAAGTGGATTAGAAACGGGTAATAATATGTTAGTCAAAAACATGCTTGGTTAGTTATTGTTTTAGAATCATGCAGTTACACTGATCACATGCCGGCATTCATTCACACTCACACCGTCTGTCAGGTTGTAAAGACTTGGTCTGGTCAGAGTCACCCCAGAGTCAGTCATTGACAGTGCCTTCTCAAGTTACACTGTCGGTCAGGGTCAAAGGTCAGTTGGTCTCAGTCTTTTTGGCCATGTGTGTGCTCTGCAGAGACTTTGATATTTCAGCATAGGCCAGTATCCTTTGTCTACAAAAATCTGTCATATATGGAGCGCCATCATTAATTAATTCACGATTACAACTATAATTTTCCAGATATCTCTAACTTTTCATCGGAACAGCTGTTCCCCACATTCCCTGAAAAGTGTTAGCCAAAAAATGTCACTTCCTTATAGTACTACTACTGCAATTCATTTACACCTAATTAGTATTAAAA
This sequence comes from Pogonophryne albipinna, assembly GCA_028583405.1. Lineage (NCBI taxonomy): Eukaryota > Metazoa > Chordata > Actinopteri > Perciformes > Artedidraconidae > Pogonophryne > Pogonophryne albipinna. The sequence continues at coordinate 33,787,643 of CM053251.1, forward strand.
TGTCTAATAGATCTATTTCAGAAACTTGTGCACTTAACTATTATCTTCTGTCAAAACATTACTTGGATCTGTGTAGCTCTGCATTTCATAGCTCATTATACCCATTTATCTTCAATTCTGGTCTACTTAAAAACAATGTTAAATTATTTAGCAGTGTGTGGAACCCTGGGTGTCCGAACATGCAACAATTACTCCCTCCTTTATCAAGGATTTAAAAACAGAAGTCATTTCATATTTCCATCTTAAAGCCCTCCTATGGTAATAACCATGGCACAATGGTGAAATCAATAATTTATAGATTGGAATATTATATTTGGCTTGGCACTAGCTCTCCCTCTAACATTATCCATTCAAATAAAGGTTTGTCTTATAGAGCGGTTCCTAAAACTATCCCTTTAATGGTGTTCAACATTGTAACAACTAAGATCACTACTTTATTCACAAGTGAATAAAAATCTCTTTTAGAATGATTTGTTAACATGATGAAAAGATTGAAGAATATGGTTATATAATGTCATGTATCCCCCTTTATCCCTCAGTGTGTTTTAGGATGATTCTCATTTTACTTTAATAGTTTCGTCTTTACTGCTATTTTTTATTTACTAATTGATTAATTCATGGTTAATACAACTTTTTATCTTCACTTATTCATCAAGTCAATTCAAGTTCTTTAAATGTGCGCTTATAAGTGTGTTTATGTGTAAACTCACTCATTCCCGTTGATTCCCTTCTCCTCTCCTCTGGTTTATCTCAAGCCGTGATCCCTGGCCACGTCACATTCTCGACCAACTCCTCTGATTCTGACTCCTCCCCCTTTGTCCATCAGCTGTCACTCTTTGAGGCAGCCATCTGCCCAGCTACATCTGCAGCCCCCATCATGCCACTGTTCTTGCACTGCTTTGCACTTCATCTCCTCCTTCACAGTCTCTCTGCTGCTTTATGGAGGGCGGATTCTGCTCTCATGTCCCACACTTTGCTCTTGTTTGAGGGACTGATAGATCTCTGCCTGTCAGCAAGCTGTTTGGTTCTGGATGCCACAGGTGGAGATAGTTCTGGATGCAGTTCTTATTGTTGTTGTTGGTTCAGCTCTGGTTCTCTGTCTGGTCTATTGAGAAGGAGGAGTCTCCTGTTGGGTTAGGCCTTTGATTGCTCAAGCGGATCGGGGTCTTAGCCGTCTGACATGCAGAGAGAGAGAGTCCAGGTCTCGGGACGCATTACCTATAGAAATTCTAGCACACTGAGGTTAAATAAATCCAACCCTTTCCACTCCGTCTCTTTCTAATCATACTATCTGTCTTAGTAGTTAAATGCCATCCAAAACAACACAATTAATGTCTACTAATGATATTACATAAACTCCCTCTAATAATCGTTTCATCCATTGTGACATATTTTACCCAAACTAAGTTTCTCAACACCCACATGTTTCCAGCATCGCATATTCCCACACACTATGAAAGAACCCCGTCCGCATTCAAAAATCACACTGCTATCTAGCAACAATTGTAAAGTTGCAGAGCACACTAATCAGATCACAGTAATGTAATTTGACCCAAGTGTAGGCCTATTTCGTTCCTAAAAATGTTAGCAAACACCAAACTCCATCTACAACATTTATAGATAAATTGATTTAGCAAAATGAAATCTTATGTAATTCAAAATGTGACAAAAGAACAATGTTTTGTCTTACACAAGATTGTGGTCTAACAGAATGACTCTTGACCTCATGTGGCCTGAAGAACAAAAGGAGCTCTTAACATTAACACAATGGACTCTCAGAGATGAGATCTAGCCATAAGGTGGCTGACTTTAAAATGAACTGTGACAAAGAAACCACATGCGTGTGGGTAAATTATAGTTTTAGAAATATAACTCAAAACAACACTACATTAAAATAATAACAATTCAAATGAGCCTTGGTGAAAAGCATGAAAAACAAAACAACTTAATCTACTCTCCTTGTTCGTGTACATCTTTACTCCAACTATTTCACCATCTAGTATGTCAACTTGCTGGCCAACCAGCTTAGCAGTATAGCACTGGCCTCATGTGAGTGGGGGAAGGGGTGGGGATCACTCAACACATGTGCAGATATAAACCACACTGCTTGGAGACTGAGTTCAATAAAAACTAAACCATACGACTTGTAGTCTGGCTTCAATAAAAATGTAACACCTCATATCCTATCATTTGATCATATTTCCTTGTCTCTCTCTGTCTCTCTCTCTGTCTCTCTCTCTGTCTCTTCTGTTAGATATGAAATAAAACATACGAGTCCATGTAAGCATGGCATAGATCATAATCCATTACTCGAGAAGACTCAGTATCACCTCTGTGTTTTAACATTTAACAGTTTCTCTCTGACTGACAAACTTACAAAACCTTCTGTTTACTTTCTACTCTTTCTTCACAAACTTAAAAACACAATTGTGGTGAATTGTTTGCGTTTTCAGTTTCCTATCTACATTAAACAACCACCAACTCAGAGTCACTGTGGTATGATCAACACAACTCCTAAATAACATTACAATGTATATTTCTTACAGTGAGTTTGTTATTTAATGTTTAACAAATTATCCTCTTTTTATGTCTAATCTAGGTGGAATAATCCACTATCATATTTAATTTGAATCGAACCTTAACCTCTATGTACTTCATATACTCAGTAAATCTCTTTTTACTTTCCCTCAACGTTTCTGTATGTAATTAAATTCCTCTGAAATATGATTAAGTACAATTCTCAGTTAATGACAAATACCACGAAATTCACAATGCAATGCAATATTAACAATCAGTTCTCAAAACTTCTCATAAAAACCACAATGTGACGTAACTGTATCCCTCAATGCTAAAAACAACAAATTATTGTTTCTTATTTATTTCAATATCTACCACCTCAAATCACACATTGATGTATTAATTTTCAATGTTATTCACTCCAACTTCAGATCACTCGTTGATCTTTCACTCCTTGCTTTAAATTCAACGCTCAGCAGCCATTTTCCAGAGCAATGTCCAGCAATTAGAGCAGAAATGTGGAGAAAGGGGGGCTTTCTTAAACCCATGGTATTCTACCATTATGACTTCGCATTTCTTTATCTGACTTAGGCCATTATATGTTCAATAATATATTCTATTTATTCAAAAGCACATAAATATATCCTCCACGCTGTCTGTTCAGCTTTTAAGATGCGATATTTCTTTCAACAGAATGGGCGTTAACCCCACAGAACAAAGGATGTCGAGATTCCGGTCATTTCAAAATGGCTTTTTGAAATTTGCGTATCTCCCCTTGGATTCAAACATATAACTCACCTCCAACTTCTACAAGCCTTGGATTTGTTATTCAGTTTTGTCATGGATGGAAACTCGATATTCCACTTGACTTCCACCAGCAAGTACAGCCTGTGTGGACTCAATACCAATCACTTAAGCTAGGGACGTTTTGCCCTTTCAGCCGTTCGGGACTCAATACCCCACGCGCTGATGTACAGCTGCTTCACTTTTATATTTATATAACTTGTATACTTATATAAAGATATGTATTGCACTATTTTAGCGTGAAGACTATGACACTGGGAAATATTCCTGACAACTCTAAAATTTGGAATATGGCCAAAACACAGAACACGGGTGTCTGCGCTCACCTGGTATTTATAGAGCTCTGTTTTTAGTTGTCAGAAAGTATTTTGAGGTGTCGTCCCTGGACTTCCTCGTCTGCTGGCTGCTGATGTGATTTCCTCTGAACTCCCACTCGCTGACGTCGGGATCACCACTTGTTGCGGCAGAAGATGGTTTTTACAACCCACCTCTGCCCAGCGTGTTGTTTTGGCGAGCTGCTTGAAATCATAACAGTAGGGAAAATCAGAAAACACCAGGATACCAGTTAAACAATAATCTGTTTTAATTCTAAAAGGCAATAATACAATGCAATACAAATCAATATAATTAGGAGCGCCCCTGCTCTAGTTTCTCGTGCTGGTGGGATTCTTCGGTCTTCGCAGCAGGAGGAAAAAGAGAATGAACTAAATTCAAACCCAGCTTTTATACCCAAAAATCACCGGAGGAGCCGAGTCAGTCTATCTCATTGGAAGATGTAAAAGATGACTTTTCTTAGCGAATCAGCGCGAGCCAGCCAGGATAATAAACAAGTGTCTCTGAGATGGTAATAAAATTTATCTGGCGTCCGTTATCTCACTTTCCTGCACACACACTTTCCTGCACATTCCAGAGGCCTGAGCTCTGTCCACATAATATCCCTTTGTTCACAAAGATAATACATATTAATACTCTCATATTTTCAGCTTCTGTTTACACAGACTGCTTATTATGAATGCAAAGTAATTAAACACACACATATACTATTCAAGATATGTTGACTTCCCTGAAACATGACATACTGGAGATCTTAAGCAGAAGGAACTCTCATCCAACTCTCATCCAACTCTCACCCTGCCATCTATACCTCCCCCACAGGGCAATAAAACCTGTTTACTCCAAGCACCCCAGAATGTTTGAGCAAGTTTTAGTCCTCACATTTATGAAAGGATAAAACAGAGAAACCAATACAAAACACAAACACAGGTATTGTTTAAACAGTATTCACTTAACTGCTACTATTGATAATTTCCAGAGAAACTCAAGGGGCCTCTTTTAATATCTGGAAGTTGCAACAAGACTTTCTACCATTTCAAATGTAACACACTTCCCAAATATCAGATGATAATAATCTGCAAACGCGGGCAAAGCGACCCGACGGAACCACAATGCAGTTCTGCAAAGCGTGACGTCACCCCATTCAAAGTGAATGGGTAGCGCCTCCGTTGAAGCACACAACGCTGCCGTGTGGACGTACCGTAAGATGTGCGTCATACAAGTTCTATACTTGGATTTTATTATTTTCATTTGTGAAAAGGCCATTTCACATAAGTATGTGGAGCCAAACTGGCCTTCAGTTTAAGCGCACATGACACAATCAGTGGATACCTCTCTCTAATCACGGGTGATCAAAAGTCCTGATCTCTTGCTCTGGCCTTCAATTCAATGTCAATGTCATTTCAATGATCTCCATGTCAACAGCCATAGGTAATGTAAACACCTCCTGCATTTTAGCTGACAGCTGTTCAATGTCAATGCTGAGGAAAGGGTTTGATACAAAACCAACTACTTGCCCCATGTCCTGTAGCTCCTCAAATCGAGCACCAAATTCTGATGTCAGTTTGTTCAAATGGGCGCAGAATTGTTCTGGATGAAAAGCAGTTTTGTCTGTGAGGTTTTGTGACACCTTTTCAAGATTTTGGAAGTGGGTCAGCCTCGCATGTCTTAACTGAGTGGTCCACAAACTGAGCTTCACTTTGAATGCCTCCACTGCGCTAATCATGTGACCACCCAGATAGCGGGGAACGCTCTCACAACTTTGGCTAACATTACCTACAGGTTCTAATAATGTTTTAAAGAAACATTTTAATCTGATGTTCAAATAACCTTTTTTAGGATGTTTATTATTTCAAATAATGTTTCTATAAGGCAGGGGTGGGGAACCTCCGGCCCCCGGCTGTATATGGCCCGGGGGCCAGTTGGTACGGCCCTCGAGGTAATTTATAAACACACGCAAAAAAGAAAAAAACTTAAGAAATCTAGACCGCAAAAAAATTAAACAAGCGAGTGTCTGTTTTTCCTGGTTAGGGTCTATGGCGTTATATTTGTGCCTCTATCCTGAGCACGCAATGAAACATGTTGAGCTTAGAAAATGCTATTGAGCGCGCACTTTAACATTTTTGAGCACAGAGAAATATATTTTCTCTCATAAAACTCCTGCTCCATGCGCAAGCAGACCGCTTCCCTCGCTCGACATCTCCACCCTGTGCGCGCTCAGCATTGCCTCCCTGCTCGCTCAAGTTGTCACAGCGTTACAAATGTGCCACAAAACCAACCAATCGGAGAACTCGAGAAGGTCAATTCTGATTGGCTGGTCCAGCGCCATGTAGAGAGAAGAGTTGCGACAGCGGAAGTCCAAAATGCTTGATCGTCACGTGGTTCAGAGAGACTCAGAAAGTTACGGGAAGTTGGTGGCGGGCAATTTCAATCACGATTTGAATGCATTAATAACAGGATAGAAATGCAATTTTTGGTAATTAGTAGGGATGTAACGATATACCGAATATCGCGGTATCGCGGTAAATAAACGTCCCAATACCGTCGTGAGACTGACAAAATCTACCGCGATAAAAAAAAAAAAAGTTTACATTTTTTTTTTTTTTAAACACTTTTTTTTGTTTTAAACCTTTATTTAACCAGATGGTCTCATTGAGATCATCGATCTCTTTTTCAAGAGAGACCTGTCCAACATGGCAGCAAGTAGGTTACAACATGAACATAAAACAACAGAACACAAAAGGACATCGTATTTATATGGGGGTTATTCCCTATCTTTATTCAAGAGCGTGGTATTTAAATTTGAGAGCATACTTTATGTATTTATTTCCCTCAAACCCTGTCCTCGCACTCAAACAGTGCCTGCTTGCACTTAGATTTGCTCTGCTTCTGCTCAAACTGTACGCTTGCACTCAGATATATTGCTGCTTACAGATGTGTTCTGCTCTCAGATTTATTCTGTGCGCGCTCGAAACTTTTGTGCAACAATCCTGTAAAAATCCCTCAACCAATAGGAGGCCAGGTGTCCTTGCGGGTGCGTTCGCTTTACTTATTACAGCGTCCCGTAAGGGCGGTTACTCTTTGGTTTATAAACTCCCGACCTCCACGGCTTTATAACATAGAATGTACTGTTCAAGAGAGAGCACGCTCGTGAACTGTCAACGGATGGGGGGGGGGGGCGGTGTTATGCCGTGTATGCATGATACACCTCGCGGGAGCGTGCACAGCGTAAAGCAAAACCTCCCAGAGATGTATAGATCTGTACGGCAAAGTACGGTTTGGAAACTATATCATTTCCTTTTGGAGGGCATGCATAACACGGCATAACACCAGAGCCTCGCTGCGGGGAAACGTTGGCGCTGTTCCGAGTTTGTTCTAATCTGTCATTGTTCCGTCATTGTTAAATAAAATATTGGGTTAACGCGACCACTGCTGTCCCAGCAACATCAGTACCAAGCAAGAGAGTTTTTTCCAGAGCAGGGGATATTGTAAACGCCCAAACAACCCAGCTTATAAATACCTGGAAATGTGGACATTCTCATATTCCTAAAAACCTGTCTGATGGTGCTGAGTGAGTGACTAGTGAGTTTGAGTTGAGTTACTTGAAAAACTAAAGTGAAACTTGATTTATTTTATTGCAGGGTCTGATTATTAAATGTCCTTGTTTATTTGTGAGATGCAGTTGCACAAAGAAAATGCCTACTTTGTTTGGTAGTACTACAGGTACAAAAACACTGGTTTTCTTGTTCCAGTCTGTTACTGTCACTTTGTTTTTGACAATACTGCTATCCTACTAAAATGCTGTACAAATCAGACTTATTATTTAATAAAGAAACATTTTATTAAATAATAATAAATAAAATTAAAAAAAAATTGTATTAAAAAAAAATAATTAATTTTTGTTCTCCCTTTATTATTCAATATCGCGATAAATACCGTACCGTGGACTTGTTATCGCGATATTATCGTACCGTGAGTTTTTGGTATCGTTACATCCCTAGTAATTAGTGGTCAATAAAGGTTTTGATTTGCAATATTTATACAACATATCGATATGTGTATGTAGTCACATCAATGTGTTTTTTAAAGTAAAATGTGCTAATATTTGAGGATTAAGATAAAATAAGAAGTACTTTATTGATAACAATTGGGGAAATGTTTACGCTGCAGCAGCAAAAGACAAGGCATTGCACATTAGACAGTTAAAAGACAAGAATTAAACAATTGAAAATGTAAACATCTTAAATAGAAATAAAATAGCATTACAAAAAGTAGAAAATATACATAGATAGTGTGAACAGCTATCTTACCTGTTAACATACATGTTAGGCTAACGTTGCCTTGGTTACAGAGTCTGTTGCTGTTGTTTATTGCTTTGAATTCTTTAAAAACAAATATTATCTTCTTAAACTTGTATGGTAGTCAGGAGAATCACTTCCTAATGTTTATTGATATATTTAGAGGGAGGGAAGGAAGGTTTCAAAATTCAGATTAGAATAATTTCTACCATTTCTTTAATTCATGGTGGTTTCAGTAATCCCATGGTAATTGTGGACATAAGTAATCTAAATGACTAATGTAATCTTTATGACTTGAAAGGACAGGAGACCGACAGGTGCCTATCAATAATTGTCAACTGACAGCACAATGAGTCAAAGCACTAGCAGCAGCAGCAGCATGATGATGATGTTAAATGTGTTGTTTTAGGAACATCCATGTAAATAAATGGAATTCAATAAACATTGAATAACATATCATGCAGTTTGTCTGTGCCTTTTCCTCCGTGTTGTCCTGGCATATAGTCTCCCCCATGGTTTGCTGTGCTGCCTGGGGATGCTCCAATCGCTCAGAGAAAGGAGTATGAATGTACGGTTTCCCCACTGACACAGAGAGGAGGAAAGAATGGCTGGCTCAAGTCAGCAGGAGCAATTTAACTATCACAAAAGACAAAAACAGCAACACAACATGTGAGGTAGGCCTAATCATATTTTTCACAAAACAAAGACCACACCATTGGGAAGCTTAATGTCTGTTTAATAAAAATAAGGAACAGGGAGAGGCTTGCAAAACTCTGGGAGTTGAGACCAGTCTATGGTTGAGACTCAGGTGCAGGGTGAGGGTCTCATTGCAGGTCTTCAGGCTCCATTGAATCCCCCTGGGGTTCTTGTGCTGAAAGAGGGAGAAAGGGTTAGATACATCTAGCAACCTATAGGATGGGAAATTGCTGGCCGATTTTAAACTTACCTTGTGTTTTCACTCTCACTTAAGTCCCTCTCCCTTTGCCATCAATCCAAAATCAGCTGAGCTGCAACAGGTAATAATCAACAGAATAACAAGGACATTATATGACTGCTAAAAACACTCACCAATAAATTACGTTTTTGTTTACCGTTTGGAAGTCTCAAATATGCACTCTAAATCCATATCAATAGCGATGTATCACAAAAATAGCTCTCTTCCTTATTATTGTTTAACGTTAACTATAATATACTAGCTTGAACTCCAAAATGGATATCCTCATTTCACCACCTCCAACCACTACAATCACACGCCCCAATGTTATATTTAACTAATATGTAACTCCCTCCACCCCGGATAAAAGCACATTAAGAAGCCCCTTTTCTCTAATTCCACAACGTTGGATGAAATAACATTAGGAGAACGGATTAATAGGCTGTTCATGGTTAACGTGTGTTGCTAACTTTATCCGGTATCCGAGCCTAATCTGTTTAGTTGTCCGGTTGAAAATTAACGCAAGCTCTATGCCCATTGTAGAACAGGAAACAGAAGTTGGTGCAGGTTCTGGTCCACCCAAAATTGTGATAGAGAGAGAAACATGTTTTGTCATTCTGCCACCTCTAATGCTTACAGCAAGTAATCAATACCTCAGAAGGGTTCATGTACATGTAGGCTACGGTTTGTTAGCGGTTTGCTTAAACTACCCCTATAGCTATGTTGCCGCCTAGCAAACTCAGGCATTGCAAACAATAACATGATATCAGAAAACTAGAAATGTATAACTCACCTGACACTGTGGCGTGCTATTCTCTTCATTCGAGTCTGTCATGTCCTGTAAATGTCAACGATGGATGTGTCATAAGAACGTCAACAGCCTGATGGCAACCGAAAATCCCTCTCTCATCTCAGATAGAAGATATGATTGGAGACGACCAGCCAATCAGAATTGACCTTCTCGAGTTCTCCGATTTGTTGGTTTTGTGGCACATTTGTAACGCTGTGACAATTTGAGCGAGCGCAGGCAAAGCTGAGCGCGCACAGGCTGAAGAGGTCGAGAGAGCGAGGGAGAGAGAGCGCGTGCAGCGGTATGCTTGCGCACGGAGCAGGAGTTTTATGAGAGAAAATATATTTCTCTGTGCTCAAAAATGTTCAAGTGCGCGCTCAATAGAATTTTCTATGCCCAACATGTTTCATTGCATGCTCAGGATAGAGGCACAAATATAACGCCATAAAGGTCAGGGTCCTTGAACACAACACGAGCCTAACGTGTCATCACGTGGTATATGTCTCGTCTGACAGGGGTGCAGTTCTGACGGAGAGCACCAGAACGCCGCTCCGGCACTTCCAAACATTGCAGTACCCATAAGGAGCCGTACACATGCCGCAGTTTTTGCGTGGCTGTGTCTTTAGTTGTAAGCCCAGTGGCGATCTGTTCATCTGTCATACTAATCATACAGTCAATAACTTTGTTGTTATTAGCATCTGGTTAGCTAGCTATGCTAACGAATATAAGAAGCTTTTTCTACAACCAGTGAGGTAAAGGCACATCTTTATATGATCATTATAGTTATAAAAAAATAAGAGAATAACGTAAACAGGTATAAAATACTATATGACAGTAACAAAAAAGTTGTTATTAATAAACAAGAATACAGTTTGAAAGGGGAGTGATTTGTAAAATATCCATAAAGAAAAAGAAATTTGCTTACAGTTCTGTTTCATATGGGTGTTGAGAGATGTATCCAGAGATCTCTTCATGTTGCTCTCAAGGTGCACCAGATTGATGCTTTTAACTTCAATATTTAAAAACAAATCTTCCCGGGGGAGCATGCCCCCCGGACCCCCCTAGAGGAGGTTAGGTCCCCCCCCCCCCCACTTAAATCATGTCCACATGGATAAGAAACTAAATACATTTGCACACATCTTGTGTCCATATCTTTCTGTTTTGGTGGTCATGCCACAACCGTGCACGTGCATGCATACGTGAGTCATGGTTAGATATCTGGATTAAGAGGTTTCTTTTTCTTGGCACAGCATGAAAGAAAGGCGAAATGAATGGGCTGTGATTTTAGTATTTTTAAGCAGAGGTTGAGGTCAATAATTTGTACGGCCCTCGGAGGATGTTGAAAAAATTGAAATGGCCCTTGAGAGAAAAAAGGTTCCCCATCCCTGCTATAAGGTTTTCCAAAATCACGTTGGTTTCTCATACAGCATCTCTGTATAGTAGGGGTGTAACGGTACACGTACCCGTACCGAAATTATTCGGTACGGGCCCTTCGGTTCGGTACACGTGTGTACCGAAGTGTACCGAACGAATATAACGTTAAACGTAAAAAATTGAGAACGTGAACAACTTCTTGGAAGTAATCTCAGGTGCTGCGTCGCAGCATTCAGAGTAATTTGCTCCCATTGTGTTCAACGCGTCATAGAGCGAGCAAGTCATTTCATTGGACGAGCTGGTCAGAGGGATGCGTTCAAATGTAGTCAGTAATTTGAGGAACTGTCGAAATGGCGAACGCAGATAAAGTTGAGCTCGAAAATCCTCCAGCATCATTGAAGTCTCCGGTTTGGGAACATTTTGGTTTCGCAGTTACGTACAAGGATGACGGACAAAGACAGGTGGAAAAAGCTGTTTGTCGGCATTGTTCAACTAAAATTGGTTACGCGGCTGGCAATACATCAAACTTACACACTCATTTGAAAAGGCATCACCCGAACGTGAATATCACCGGTACCAAAAGACTGAAGTGCAAACCCAACTCCCACTAGCATTTAAGCCTCCACCACTCGCAAAAAGTTCAGAACAAGCCAAAGCTATTACAAACGCCAAATATCCTTATGTTGCCATGTTAGCAAAGCGCTACCTGGCTGTATCTGCTACTACCTCTGTCCCTAGCGAGAGGGTGTTCTCCACAGCAGGAGACATTGTTAGTGCCAGCAGATCTGCCATTTCGGCAAGCAATGTGGACAAGTTCATTTTTCTTTAAAAAAACATGAAAATACAATGACAAGCAAGTCATAATGTCAAACTGGCTGCTTAGGTACTAGTACAGTACAGTTCAAATACAGATTATTTCAGTTCATCGAAAAGCTGCACCTTAATGTTTATTTTATTATATTTTATATTTATTTGAGTGAATATTCATAGTTTAATAATAATTAAAAACCCAAAACTAATAGTTTATGTTTTGTGAGTACTAGTACAGTAAAGTTCAAATACAGATTATTTTAGTTCATCGAAATGCTGCACCTTAATGTTTATTATATTATATTTTGTATTTATTTGAGTGAATACATTATTCACAGTTTAATTAAAAAAAAATATGTTATGTTTTGTGATAATTTTTTCTGCTGTACCGAAAACGTACCGAACCGAACTGTGACCTAAAAACCGAGGTACGTACCGAACCGAAATGTTTGTGAACCGTTACACCCCTACTGTATAGTATGTGTATTCACCAGGTATTCACTCTTTGTCCTAAACGGCTTGTTGGAGCTCCTGCCCCCCCCCTCCCTGTGAGCCCAGTGTGCTCTGATTGGTCAGGACGTTGCGAGGCTCGTTGCTGCGAGGAGCGGACAGCTTTCCGGGTCGGCGATACAGCGAGACCAAGCTAAACTCATCCTGAGCACACACAATTGAAGTAAAAACAATAAGTGTGGCTTGATATTGAGTAAGAAAAAGGTTTATAACGCTGTGAGAATGGGTCTTTCTCCGCGATCCCAACTCGTCTATTACCAGCGTTCAGGGACTCCCTGTTAGTTAGCCAAGGGATCCTGGTGTGTGAGGTGCACCGCGGATTGGTCCGTCATTTGTTGTTGATTTGGGTGTTCACACGTCACTGTACCCAGGAAGCAAACAATGGAAAATGAAAAATCTCCAACGATGCGTTCTGGGGCAGCATAGACAGGTCTTTTCTGTGTTAGAGTTTTACTCGCTACAGGGTGTACTTTGAGGGTTTTTGACTCTGCAGACCGTTTACATGCAGAAGAACCTTCATAACACAAGGGGACGGGTAATAACCGGAAAAGCCCTTTAAGATGTTTTTGATAACCTTCTTAAGATGTTTTTGATAACATTATTAGAACATTATGCCCTACTCTTCTTAAAACGTTTTCAGCGGGACGTTTTATTTTAGTTCCCAGAATGTTCTTCTGAAAGGTAGGATAACGTTCTCTAAAAACATTCTTAACATTTTTGGTGATAACTTTATTAAGATGTATGAGCGCATTGAGACAATGAATAGGACGTATAAAAACGAATTTTTATGCCAATATTCACTCACATGCACTTATAATCACACTAAGGTATGTAGGCCCACAATAATCATAATATCATATGTGTAAAATATCAGAAAATAATCACACTTTTTTCTGACTATAAAGGTTGTGTCTCGTATGTAGGTTCTAACTGTTGGATAAGCTATCTGGCCGTGTGTGGTTTGTGAGGGCTGCGTATATAGTAAACAGTGTCCGCTGTTTATGCATATTGGATACAAATCGTTATTGCACCCTTTAGATTTGAGACCGACAGACATATAGAGGAACGGACCGACTGTCACCTGAAACCCCTGTTATTCATTTCATTTCAAACCTTTATTTATACAGATAAATCCCATTGAGATCATTGAACTCTTTTTCAAGGGAGACCTGCTCAAGTATTTCCACATGAAACATAAAAACATAAATAGAACAACAAAAGGACATCATACAGCATCATTTACATAATTATCCACATAAACAGGTACCAATAGCTTCCGATTGACTAGCATCCAACCGAGCTTTAAAAACATTTAGTGGCACCAGATTGTTCAGTTTCCATTTAATTTGCAGACTATTCCAAGACAGAGGAGCTGCGCATCTAAAAGCTGTCTTCCCTAAGACAGTCCTAGCAGTTGGCACATTTATTAAAACCACAGCATTCGATCTCAGGCAGTAGCCACTTACAATTTTCCGTGAGATTAGGGAGCAGATATAAGATGGAAGTTTCCCTAACATGGCTTTGTATATAAAAATGTACCAGTGACTGAGCCTCCGTACAGTTAGTGAAAGCAAACCAGCCCTTGCATACAGGGTACAGTGATGGGTTAATGCTTTACAGTTTGTCACAAATCTTAGTGCGCTGTGATACGCAGCATCTAACTTGACCAGGCAATTGGCAGGTGCATTCATATACATCAAATCACCATAGTCCAGCACAGGTAAAAAGGTCACAGTGACTAGCCTTTTCCTGGCCTCAAGCGAGAAACAGGACTTGTTCCTGTAGAAGAAACCTAGCCTAACCCTCAGCTTTTTAAGCAGGTTATTGACATGAAGTTTAAAAGTGAGACAATCATCAAGCCAGATACCAAATTTGTAACAGGTAACCACTTCAATTTTTATTCCTTGCGTAGTTACAATATCTAAAACAGGCTCTGGTGTCTTTTTAGCTTTAGAAAAGAGCATTACCTTGGTTTTCTCAACATTTAAAAGAAGCTTTAGTTCAGAGAGCTGAGTCTGAATAATGTTAAAAACAGCCTGTAATTTAACACCAGCCTCCTTAATGGAGGGACCTGCACAGAACATCACGGTATCATCCGCATAAAAATGTAAAGTAGCTTCATCCACATTTTCACCTAAACTGTTGATGTAGATGGAGAATAAAAGTGGACCTAAAACAGAACCTTGGGGAACACCATTTGCAATGTTCAACCACTCAGAAGACAGCCCATCAAAATGAACACATTGGGACCTTTCAGAGAGGTAGTTTACAAACCACCCCACTGCATGGCTGGACATGCCAATACTGGCTAGCCTCTGCTTTAAAATGTGATGATCGACGGTGTCAAACGCTTTGGAAAGGTCAATAAATAGAGCTGCACAACTCTGCTTATTATCTAAAATACTCGCCACATCATTCACCTCTTTCATTGTGGCAGTGATGGTGCTGTGTTGCTTTCTGAAGCCTGACTGATGTTTAGACAGGATGTCATTTGTACATAAAAACACCTTTACCTGTTCACTCACTAAGCGTTCAAGAACCTTAGCCAGAACTGACAACTTAGAGATTGGCCTATAGTTATTTAATAAGGTGGCCTCCCCTCCTTTTAGCAAAGGCAGGACATACGCTGACTTCCACAATTTTGGAATTGTGTTAGTGCTGAGGGAGAGGTTAAAAAGAGTAGTGAGAGGTGGAGCAATAAAATCTGCAGCTATCTTTAAAAAGAAAGGTTCTACGTTGTCCGGGCCAGCCGGTTTCTTAGGATCTAACTTGGTTAAAGCTTCACGAACAACATCAACAGTAAAAGGGGTAAAACTAAAAGGGTTTTCCAACACACGTTTTTCAGAGTCACATACTGTAGTGTTCACAGAAGCAGAGTTAGTGACAGAATCAAATAGAGAACTACAGGACACAAAATGCTCATTAAAGCAATTTAGCATAGTAACCCTGTCCGATATAGTGCCAGATGCTGTGGTAATGCACGGAGGTAGCTCATTACGGATATCGCCGGTGGATAACGATTTAATGGCTTTCCAAAATGTTCCAGGATTATTCAGATTCTTTGTGGTTACTGACAGATAATACTTTGATTTAGCACTTTTGATTTGCGATGTGAAGCTATTCCTTAGCTGCCTAAAACGCAGCCATTCTACCTCTGAGCCTGAATTCCTAGCCTTTGCCCAGGCCTTGTTTCTCTCATGAAGGAGACTGGACAGATTAGCAGAAAACCAAGGATTGTCTCGTCCCTTTACTCTAAATTTACGCAGGGGTGCATGTCTATCAATGATCTCCATAAAACCAAGATAAAAATAAGACCATGCGGTTTCTACATCAGCACACAGATCGATTTTACCCCAATCAAAATCAAACAGATCATGCACAAAACCCTGCTCCACAAAATGTTTTTTGTCTCTCTTAATAATCCGAGGTTTAACCTTTTGGACCTTAGTGTCCCTAATTATGGCTACAACACAGTGATCACTCAGATCATTTGAAAATACTCCCACAGATGAATATTTATGGGGAACATTCGTTAAAATTAGATCAATTAGGGAGGATTTATTAGGGAACTTAATATTAGGGCGAGTAGGACTGTCCACAATCTGAGTAACATTTAAAGAGATACAAAGGTTTTTAAAATCCTCTGACACTGCAGTTAACCAGTCCCAGTTAAAATCTCCAAGTAGCACTATTTATTTGTAGTCTAGTTGTGATAAAAGATTTGCTAGTGAAGACAAGGAGTCTTTGACAGCTGAGGGGGGTCTGTAACAACTCACTACCATGACCTGTTGACCCTTTGCCACTTCTATATTTATGGCTAAAAATTCAAATTGCTTACTGATCGATTTGGAAACTAATGTGGTTACACTGAACTTATTCTTAACATAAATGGCAACGCCACCACCTTTATTAGGCCGGTCGGTACGATACACATTAAAACCATTTAAGGCAATGTCAGAGGCCAAAATAGATTTGTTTAGCCATGTTTCTGATAAAACAATGACGTCAGTGTCAGTTGAGCTTGCCCAGATACGGACAAAATCTAGTTTACCTAACAGACTGCGCACATTCAAGTGGATGAAACCCAACCCAGACCTAGCTTTAAAATCAGCAGGAGTAGCGATCTGACTACTACTACTGGGCGGACCAGGGTTAGGTTGTACATTTCCTGACAGTAATAACATCAACAAAAACAGGCATATTTTCCTCTTAAACGACACACATACATTGTCATCTAATTTAGAAACACCGGAAAAGTCTGCGAGAGTGTGATTAGAGCTTAAGAAGCAGTCCTGAAGAACCATCATTGCAGGAAAACAAAAAAGACAAACATATTTTGTCGAGCAGATTGTCTGTGACAAGGCAACCGGTAATTGTTTGAGCAACACATCCGAACCTTTGCAGGGGATGCCCACTGCGGTTGGCAGAACACACCTGAATCCAGTAGACTTCTCAGAATGACTAGAGATCTTATCATAGTCCAAAACAGTTAACAGGCAAAATCAGCACAGCAGCAAAGGACAGGCGAAAACAGCAGCGTGGAAGCGCTCCGGTCCCTCCGTGGTATCCCCGGGGTGAAAGCAGGCCTCTGCAACAGCAGAACCAGGACAGGTGGAAAGCAGGCCCCAGCGGTGGTAAAATCCTCCTCCGTACCGCAGCACACGCCCGGTGGAAGCAGGCCAAGCCCGAAGCGTGGATCCACTCCGTCTCTCCGCGACGACTCCGGGGTAAAAGCCTCTCCAGTACAGCCGTATTCTACAGGTGGGAGCAGGCCTCCGTGGATCGCAGATCGCAGGCAGCAACAGGTGGAGCCGCTCCGTCTCTTCGCGACGTCTCCAGAGGAAAAACACCTCAGTGTAGTTATTGTAAGTTTATCGCTGCCACGGGTGACTGCCTGCTAGAGTTGCTCGTAACATTGTCTGTTTTTGTCTATATTTCTTTACTTGTCGCACTTTAGGTTAGTATTTTCAGTTATTTCCGCTGCTAAGCCAGGGTTGCCAACTTTGGGTACCTGGCTGGAGTGAGATTTTGGTATCATGGGTTTGATTACACATATGCGCACGAAATCACTGCTATCGTGTCAGCAGCGGGACCTTAGCATATATATATATAGGATATATATACAATATATACAAATACACAATATTGGACACAGACTATAAAGGGCACACAGTTTCATTCAGTAATGAAAGTCAAACACATGTTTGTTTCCACTGTTTTATTGTGTGCCTGTCGCGATAAGCAATTCATTGACTTATCGTACGATAAATAAAAATGAACTCGATAAATTGCCATTTACATGAGGATGTGACTAGCAGTTTGAAAGGATGTACTTGAATTACTGTTATATATTATCATTATGTCAGTGGTCTAAAATGGTCATACAACGGTGCCGACAATATTATCGTTTATCGCAATAATTTCCGGGAAAATGTATCCAACAAAATTAATTATCGTGAGAGGCCTATACATGAAACACACACACACAAATCTACAGACTTACACCAAACTGCCAAATATATTAATTAACACACTCTCACTCTCATATACTCTCTTTGACTCTATTTTGGCCTATAGTAGAACAATAAGCAGCAGACTTTACTTTTTATCATTTCTACCGGATCTTAGATCTGCGCATGCGCAATACGGGTCGGCAGTATTTTTGTTGGGTTTTCCATGGTAGGGCTAACCCATACACTGGTGGGGTTCAAGTCAGTATTTTTGCAATGTAATTATACGCTCCCCTTGACAGTGAAACGCCACGCGTGAGGTTTACATTATTTCCCTGTCTCAATCCAAATTGAACTGTATGAAATAAAAAGGCACATTTGTCTTGTAGTAAATAAAAAGGGCGACCTGGAGCCAATCCTGCAATTTCCCCACAGGTGAAAGAGTTGACATGCTGAAAACCCAACCCCTGCAGGGGGGTCTGGGGGGATTTTCCCCCAGGATTTTTTTTTAAATACTAACATAAAATACACAATATGGTACTCTCTTGAGAAGCAAATAAATACATCTATTACTACACGACGTATTTAAAAAAATGAATGCCATTTTAGTTTTTCGTTACTTTGTTCTGAAAGCTGAACCTGCTGCTCCTCACAGAGAGAAGAGGAGAGGCTGTGTGAATGACTTTACATTGTGGATAAGGGTGGATAGCCCCCATTGTTCTGTGTGTCAAAATGAAAGACAGCCCACACACCTATCAATCATCAAACCGTGGGGTCTTATTTCATTACGTGTTGATAGAAATCAACACGTAATGAAATAAGACCCCACGGTTCGATGTATAGAGATGTACTACAGCAAAAGTATTCTCCGTCGGGACTTCCTGCAACAACACCACGCCGTTATCGTGATCTGATTGGCCAGAAGACATTATCAAAGATGTTCTATTAAGAAGACGATCACTACGTGACAAAAGTTTTCAAAACCGTTTCTAGTCTTCGGTATTCTTGTTTTTGGCGTGAGAATAGTTTTGGCAGCGTGAGAGCGTGAGATTGAGAGTGAAAGCGTGTGTCACACGCCAGATGCGTGAGAGTTGGCAACCCTTTGCTAAGCACAGTGCAGTTCGCTCTGAATTGCAACTATGCAGTTCCTGTGCACTGTTGGTCTCATTGTAATCACTTTTGCACTGATATCATGCCGGACTCTTCTGGCTGAGTTGCACTGGGGCTCTGTTGTTTACACGAGGGAGCAGCTGATGGACCTACAATCTAGCAGCATGTCTAGACTGAGACACGACATCCCCAAGGAGCTGAGGAGGAAACAACGGGGCTGCAAAGCGGGGAGAAGACGACTGCTAAGGAAGAGGAGATACAGACCCTATCTTCCATCGGCCGTTATGGGGAACGTAAGATCTCTAGCAAACAAAATGGATGAGTTAACATCACTCACAAAGAGTCAGAGCGTGTTTCGTGAGGCCTCAGTTATGGTTTACAGAGAGACATGGCCCGCATGACAACATCTCCGACTCGATCGTGAGTCTACCCGGCTTTCAGTGTGTACGAGCGGACAGGAATTGCTGAGAGAGCGGCAAGAAGACTGGAGGGGGAGTCGCGATCTATGTAAACAACAGATGGTGCAATCCTGGACACATTACAGTGAAGGACCGTATGTGCAGCCCGGACATTGAACTGCTGGCTGTAAGTATTCGTCCCTATTACCTGCCAAGAGAGTATTCCCATGCCATTATGATCGGTGTTTACATTCCTCCCACGGCGGATGCGGTGCGGGCTGCTGACGTCATCAACTCTGTGACTGCAAGACTTCAGACTCTGCATCCCAATGCCTTCATAGCAATATCTGGGGATTTCAACCATGTCAATCTAAAGAAATCTCTTCCCACCTTTAAACAGTATGTTGATTGCAAAACGAGGGAAAATAAAACATTAGACTTACTGTATGCTAATGTCAAGGAGGCATATAGCTCAATAGAACTCCCCCCCTTAGGCAGATCAGACCATAACCTGGTGCACTTAAATCCCCTTTATAAACCAGCAGTCCAGCGGCAACCTGTGACTACCACTACTGTACAGACGTGGTCACAGGAGGCTGTGGAGACTTTACAGGGATGTTTTGAGGTGACTGACTGGGATGTCCTCTGTGATGCACATGGGTAGGATATAGACGGACTCACAGACTGCATCACCGACTATATTCATTTTTGCACGGACAATATAATCCCCGTCGGAACAATTAAGTGTTTTTCCAATAATAAACCCTGGGTGACCAAAGACATCAAGGCGTCACTTAACAGGAAAAAAGCTGCCTTCAGGAGTGGTGACAAGGAGGAGATGAAGAAGGCACTGTTACAACTGAAGAAGGAAATACAAACGGGCAAGGAGTGCTACAGGAGGAAGCTAGAGAGTAAACTGGCCCAAAACAACACCAGGGAAGTGTGGCGTGGGATGAGAACCATCACTGGGTATGGAAACAAGACTGACCAGGTGATGGGAGGAGATCTACAGGAGGCCAATGACTTAAACCTGTTTTTCAACAGGTTTGATGATGAGGTTACCACCCCTCCCCCCTCCAGCTCCTCCACCTGTGACCCCCAGGCAGCCTTTTCCTCCCATCTCACCCCTCTTGCCTCTTAACTTGTACTAGCTGCTGGTCGCATACAAAAAAAAAAAAGACTTCTGATAAATCGGAACGATAAAGCACGTTATCCTACTCTAAAATAATAACATTCTGGCAACATAAAAAAATCTAACTTGCAGCTGAAAACGTTTTAAGAATAGTAGGGCATAATGTTCTAACAATTTTATCAAAAACATCTTAAGAAGGTTATCACCAAACATTTTAAGAATGTTTTTAGAGAACGTTATCCTACCTTTCAGAAGAACATTCTAGGAACCAAAATAAAACGTCCAGCTGAAAACGTTTTAAGAATAGCAGGGCATAATGTTCGAACAATGTTATCAAAAACATTTGAAGAAGGTCATCACAAAATATGTTAAGAATGTTTTTAGAGAACGTTATCCTACCTTTCAGAAGAACATTCTGGGAACCAAAATAAAATTTCCAGCTGAAAACATTCCTAGAACAGTGAATGGCAACATTCTCAGAATGTTTTTAGAACCAAAAATGTCTAGCTGGGAGTCCGGGACTGGGTACAGGAGGCGTAGAGCGAGGGATCATTGTCCACAAGTTAATCGATCACAGATGGCGTCATGGTCGCGGATGGATAAAACATTTTTTTTTAAAACAAAAACCTAAATGGGTCGCAAAATATACCTGGGTGGCCCACCCAAGTAAAGTCTATGTGTGGGAAACCCTGAGTCAACACTGTGGATGTTTCTCGAAGTTGGTGAATGTTTTCTAAATCAATGCTTATTGTTGTAAATTCCCCTTGTTTTCCTTGATCTGCGTTATATCGTTCGTGTTTTAGTCAGGCACATTTAGGGACAGCTAAAGTAGCGCAGCTGCGGGTCCTAGAGCTGTTTACACATGTGCGTTCATGACAGGACATTATTGCGGTCGCATCGTCACATGCATAATTACCATCGTCAAAGAGAGAATGCGTTCGTGAAGAATAAACCATGCATTCATTCATCTCTACATTCATTCATTCTCATTATCATCATCCTCATCAAACCCATTCGACATCCTGTATGTGATTCCACATCAAACATGATGTATTCTGTGTTGATGATCAAAACCAAGCTAATATAAAGTCCAACGACTGTATTTCCTGTCTCCGTGTCAACTCTCTAACCGGAGTGCTGTTTTGGATGAAGCGGCTCCAGCACAAACATCACAACACACATAAGATTCCCCAATATTGGTCCTTCGAGCCGGATAGCTTCACCCACGACAGCGCCATGGATGCACAGGAAACAGCAGCAGCTACGATTGGAGCTCATGGAGGAAGACAGCGACAGCTTCCAACACACATGCAAGGCTATACGGTCAGCTTACCTAATCCTACCCCCCTCCAATATGACAGTGCGCGACAGCTGCGGTCACTTAGCCTGCAAACCGGGTTAGCAGCTGAGAGTGACCAGCTACACACTGCAATTGGACGCCCTCCCTCTTACTCCTTGCCAGGAGCAGCAAGTAAGGCAAATTTGTGGGACATGGCACCTTATGCTAGCAGCATGCCTGACCTGCAGAATATGTGTGTGATGCCTCGACTGCCATCTCCCTCAGAGCAGAGCTGCCACAGTCACCAATCGTCAGAATACAGTACTCCCGTTCAAGAGTGAAAGGCTAGTAGTACGGTCCCGATTGGACCAGGAAGCCGTGAGTATCCTGGAAGCCCGCACTGAGAGGGTGAAGGTGGGCGACACACTAAGGTATGCTAAACCTCTTCCCCACGTCAGGGGCGCTCCACCCTTAATGGCCACTCCTGAAACAATTATGCCAATGCTTCGCAGCACAGAGTGCAGACTCATTAAAGATCCAGCTAAGGCCAAAGTTCACAAAGCAGAGATCCAAAAGCTCATCCATGGAGGGTGTGTGACCAAGCAGTTCCTTCACGGGGCGGCAACTGACCCTTCCTTGCCTCAGTCTGACCTGCATGACGCTGAAAGCCTCCTGTTGCAGCGCAGCCAAGCAGAATGCTTCCAAGAGGAGATTGAGTGTCTCAAGGCTGGCAAACCAGTAAAACCTGGCAGTAAGCTCAGTATGCTTTCACCAGAGATTGATCCTGCAATGGGTCTGATCCGCGTCGGTGGAAGATTTCGCCGCATGGAGACTTCCTGTGCTATGGAAATTCACCCCATCGTTCTCGATCCCAGCCATGTAGTCACAAAATTCCTCATTAAGGACATGGACGAGTGCTTGCTCCATCCAGGGCCCGACAGGGTCTTTGCTGAGACTAGGCGCCAGTACTGCAAGCATCATCAGAGGACTTGCACTGGATGCAGGAAGTGGAAAGGGAAGCCAGTGATACGGATTATGTCCGACTTGCCTTCTGCCCGTCTGCGGCTCCTCAAGCCTCCATTCTTCCCTACTGGGGTCGACTGTTTTGGGCTATATACTGTCAAGGTAGGGCGGCGCAGTGGAAAACGATGGAGAGTCATCTTTAAAGGTCTCACCACTCGCTGTGTCCACCTAGATCTACTTAATAGCATTGATGCAGATGCTTTCCTCTTGGCCTTGAGGCGATTCACCGCTCGGCAAGGCACCCCCTTCGAGATTCTCTCAGATCAGGGGACAAACTTCCGGGGAGCAGCTAGGAAGCTTGAGGAGGCGTTTGCTGGAATGATGCCCCAACTGCAAGAGGAACTTGCCAAGAAACAGATCAAGTTTCGCTTTAACCCTCCAGCATCTCCCCACTTTGGTGGTGCCTGGGAGCGCGAGATACTATCAGTCAAGAAGGATCTACACTCAGTCTCTCCAGGGAGAAGTCCTCCTCACCTTGTTAGTTGAGGTGGAAGGTATCTTAAATGCCAAACCCTTAGGCTATGTGTCATCAGACCTCACATATCCAGATCCTGTGACGCCAAGCATGTTGCTGATGGGGCGGCGGGATGCCTCCCTTCAACAAGTATCATACGCTACAGACACCCTCAGCAAGAGGCGGTGGCGTCATTGTCAAATGATGGTTGACCACTTCTGGGTGCAGTTCATCAGAAGCTACTTGCCATCCCTTCAAGTCTGCCAGAAGTGGCGGCAGCACACTGATGGTCTTCTCCAAGGTACTGTCCTGATGATAGTTGATACTTAGCTTACACGTGCCCACTGGCCAGTAGGGATGTGCATCTCCATCACTGAGGCCGATGCGATGCGCATCTCGATACGTTGCCACGATACGATACATTAACGATACATTTGAAACACCAGGCGATACGATACGATTCACCCCTGTTGCGATACAGTTCGATACGATTTGATTCAACATTATGCGATTCGGGGCGATATGATACGATTCAACACGATGCAAAATAATGACACTTCAATATGGTACGACAGAGGATTTTTGTTTTATTCCTTATATGCAGCAAATCATAAATTAACAAAAAAGTGCTTTACATATTTGGTTCTCTCTACTAGTACTGTGCATCCCATCATGCTGTTTCTTTTTTACCTTTTTTTACCTTAAAAAACTCTCCAGAGTACAGTACAATTGTACACCTCACAGTTAAACAATTTAAGGATGAATAGTTTTACTGTATTTTGTTTTGAAAATCCACAGCGGAGGTTTGTGTCGTACTATGCGGTGTATTTTGCATATCTCTCAGTAGCCAACGATCTGTGAGTCTGTTGGACACAAACTCCGTAATAAATGTAGTCTACATTTCATAAGAGGTGTACAACCTGAGAGCATTTTAAATCGCATTTGAACTAAATGCTTATATAATCTGTAGTTGTATTTGTATTGTTGATTTAATGTGTGAACGAGGCGATGTAGAGAAGGTTAAGCTGTCATTATTGGGCTGTAATTTGTTATATACTGTTGGAATGGTAAGCAGGCCTATTGGTTTTGGATATTAGTGGAGTCAGGTGGTCCGTGAGTGTTGTTTTATTGGTTAAGTGGTCCTTGGTATGAAAAAGTTTGAGAAACACTGCGCTAGTGGATTGTCAAAGGGGGAGCCTCGCTGCGGGGAAATTATACAGATGGCTGGTCCGCCCCTGAAAAATGTCTATGCACAGCACACGTTATTATTAATAATAAAAACTTTTTTTTTTAATTTTCAATTTTTATTTTGTAATCATCTCGCGACCCCCACTCGGGGTCTCGCGACCCCCATTGGGAACCCCTGATCTAGAGGGTATTTTAAAAATAAAATATAGTTATGATGAAATAGCCAGCGATGTTGATTCGGCAGTTATTTATTGGATATTCTTTTGTTTTTTTCAGACTTCCTGAAGCTTAACACCTCACGCCTTGCATTTTCAAATTTTGAGTGAAACACTTTAAACTTCTACTGGATAGTTCAGCAGGATCCTCACCAGACTACATAATAGAAAAGCAGCATGTCCAACCCGCATCTAGTATGTGGACTTTCAAGACAAATGTCTGTATTTAAGAACTGCCACAAAGCTATTTTGTGCACATACTTACACACATGTGCATATGTGCACTGAAACACCCTATGACCTTCCTAGCTATATTTAAATTATATTTAGTCTGCAATCCAGATGTGGCTTCACTTCAGTTGTTTGGCTCTCAAACTTCAAGTTCAATATTACATGTATTTGAATACTAAAACAACAAGCTATAATTATTCTGCAATTCAAGAACAGAGATTGTATAGCAGCAGTTTTGTAACCCTACGTAGGCATTTTTTTTCCAACAACGTTAAAAACAGCACTGTGCATGTCCAAATATCTGGATGTTACATTCACAGTTTTTTGTATACAGTTGTTATATCAAGGTATATACAGTAGGGTAAAAGTATCCACTTGTTGGCAGATCAGAGCAGAATCATTGTGTTTCACTGTTTATGTGGCTTTTACACAGGACACACAGGACAGACATTCACAGTAAGTCATAATCAAGGTTATCAACTCTGAAATGTGTATTAAACAGGAAGAACTCATTTTAAATCTAATGTAAGTACAGAGTGAGTACGCACCTGTACCGGGCTGACACTGATTGGCTCCTTGAGGACGATCCAGCTGACGCTCTCCAACAGAGGGGGTGTGGTCAGAGAGCCGTCATAGGTCCAGAAGTCCAGAGAACCAGGCAGGAGGGTCTTTGGGTCGAAGTTAGCAAAGACGGTCTGCTTCCCCTGCAGGTGTGACGGCGGAGGAACAGGGAAGAGGGGGTTAGGAAAGGAAGGGAAGCAGTTGTCACTCATTGTTAACCATTACAATTGTAGGTCTTCCAATAATTTAAAATGTGTTTCATTGACAGAATAAGCTCATTTGTCTAAAGGAAATATGTTTTGTTATTTGCATGGATTTGTGTGTTTTTAACGTAGGCGGCCTGTGAGGCTCAGGATACGGAAAGCTAATATTTGACCAACTTTCATACATGAACACCACAGAAGACATTATTATGTTTTACAGCATATCATAGACCTACTGAAACACAATAACTAGCTAGAATGTTTATACCAGGTGTACACATTCATTTTGATGCTAATAATAATATTGGTAGCTTACAAGGGTAGATACATACGAGACTCAACGTTGCCGGGCTAATGTGCTACCAAATGATTTAGCGCTTCACAAAAACAATGCAAATACATTGAAATTGAAACATGACATTACAAATGAAAATGAAATTCATACACTATGTTTATTGGAAAAAGAAGATTTATGGAATACTGTTGCTGTGAGCTAAAACAATGCTAATGCAGAGACACCATCCGTTACTGTGCAAACAGACATGTATACAATCTGTGATATACATCATGTAATACATCTTCTTGCTGGAAGTGTACGTTGAGTTTGTAGCAGTTTGTACGAGCCTCACTCTGCTTGTTCTGACAGTCAAACATAGTTAGTGCTCTGATAGTGAAGTTCTTAATAGTTATCAGATTATTAATCAGTATCAGAATACCATTATTCGTCCAACAGAGGGGAAATGTACATTGTTACAGAGAAAGTAAAGAGCCAGAAAGAATCAAATATTGACTCGGAGACATGCATACAATATTAAAGATAATAATAGAAATTACACAAATTACAACTTACAAAAATACACATCCAGGTGGACAACATTAAAAACCAATAGCAGTATTTTTTTAAGTGTTTTACATTTCATTACATAACATGTTACCTGTTAGACGCTTTTATCCAAAGCGACTTACATACTCAATGCTGTGGGGAATCCCCACAGGAGCACTTTGGGGTGAAGTGTCTCAGGGACACAACGACATGCTGACTGCAGTGGGGTTTGAACCTGTTTGAACCCTGATCCCAACACCAACGCACTAAACCACTGCGCCACACGCCTCCATGTTAAGTAATGTGGTATAGCAGCCAGGTAACCGTAGTGAAAGTGGAAGTATATATTGCACAGTTAAATGTATTTGTTGACGATAAAAACCTATAACCTGATATTTCGAGTGGCTTATCAGAATGTATCGTAGCACTAGCATGTATGACTTTTAGGAAACATTGGTAAGCACAGTAGTAAATCCACCAATCATTTATGGAAGGCTAAGCTTCTCTAGCGTTTTTACTCCCCACCACTGATTTTTACCTTGGTCTTAATGCTATCAAAGGCATCCAGAACCTTCTGAAGCCGGGGGTTGGCGGCACCGATCTGAACGACAGAGACAAACACAGTTACATTTACAGTAAACGTTAGCTTTATTTATTTAGATTGTCTCTTAACCTTACACCGTCCTGTGAAGGGCATGAATACTTAAAGCTACCCCCCACTCCCTGCCTCCAGTGCAGTCAGACTGAGAGCTTGTCAGGGATGAGTCACTGATGACTCACCTTGAGGAAGACCCCCACCACTGCAAGGCCATCAGGCTGGCTGGCTGCCTCTCCAAAGTTGGGGTACTTAGTGTTCCAGTGCACCAGGTGAAGCTAACAGGGAAAGAGGCACATTTTAAGACCCAGGCTACAGAAAGTGTCATCCTGTCCAAAATATACTGTAACATGTGCAATAACGTGGATATTTTACAAATAATAACAGATCTCTAAAAAGACGACCAATGCAAAATGTTTCAGCCAGAGTTTGAAGCGCATCTGTGATAATGTCAGATGTATCTGACAAATATAAATATACCATTTTCTTTATCATTAGAGATAAACCACCAGTCTGATTTTTATGACACTTGGTGGAATAGTATAGCATGGGCCAAGAAAGAACCCATTACGTTTTGAAGCAGACGGCGTCCCAGGTCAGATATATGAATTACTGTTCATTTATTTCTTAATAGAGAACCGCAGTGACGCGTCCTAAAACCTGGAAGTAAGCTTCTTCTGGTTCCTTCGATAAAAAACCAATGCAATTTCTCCATAGGATTTTGGAAAATAGCTCGAAATAATGTCTGTGGTTGACACACATTTAAGAGACGGATCACGTTTTGTTCGGTCGGATAATCTCCACATGTCTACCCTACTTTTATAATTTTTGAATCATAAATCTAATCGATAGATTTATGATCGATAGATTTATAATCGATAGATTTATGATCGATCGCATTGCTTTTTTGTCGAAGGAACCCATGCGCAGCTTACTTCCGGGTTTTAGAACGCGTCACTGTGGCACTATAGGTTCTAAAAATAACCTAATTTGAATATATTGGAACTAAAGACACTGGAATCCATACATTTAATACCCAATGTGTTTTTGTATTGAGTAATGTAAACTCCAGTCACCCCCAGTTCTTTCTTAAACAATTACAGAAGTAATGCCCATTGTGTGTTTTCAAAAAGAACCATTAAGAACAGTGTTACTCTTAAATGTTTCCTGAATCCTCTTGCCAAAGACAGGACAGTTCCACCATCACAGACCACAGGCTGTCCAGGCCCTGTTCCTGCAGGGTTAGTGAAGCAGCAGCTCCTTCAGTACCTCACAGGGGAACTTGATGCCGTTGACGGTGTGTTCGGAGCCTCTGTCATTACTCGCTCCCCAGTGGAAATGAAACTGCTTCAAACGGTACGTTCCAGAAATAGGACCTCCAGTCAGGACTGGTGAGCACAAAAGTCATTACAGATGCAAAATGTCAGTCTGAATTAAATACTGTAGTTCTACACATTCTACAGACCTTTGATGGAAACAATTGTGGAGAAATCATCAGATTTTTATCGCAACTGAATTATCATTAATTACAATTAGATAATTTCCAGATAATTTAGTCTTTATAATGTGCAGCACTTATCTTTTTAAAGTCAGAGAAAATTACACACTGATAACATCATCATCATAAAGATGACACTTTTTAGGCAGATGTCCTACAGATACTTACATAGTGATGACCAGACATGGGGTCGTTACTCAAAAAAAGTAATATATTACATATTACTTTAAAAAAAGTAATATATTACTTTACTTCGTTACTCTCTACATAAAGTAACTCCTTACTTTACTCCTTACTTTACTCGTTATTTTACATTACTTTTGCGTTACTCAGCAACAGCCTATAGCCAAAACTTAAAACTTAGGCCTACATGTGCACACATATAACAATTACTATTGCAATAAGGAAGACATAACACAAGTTAATAACGGTGACAATTCTAGTTTTTGCTGCTTGTTCGGAGTTACTGACAAATGTAATATTATCACACGCTCTTATCTACTTAGTACATACAGCGGGGTGGGGACCTGAATGGGACAGCCAGATAAAGCTTACTAGTGCTTAACCTTTATGGAAATTATGAATAAGCTACATAATATAACTAGTGTATACCGTATAAACAACACTGTAAAGAGTGCATGAATGAGTCCTTACCCGGAATGAGTCAGCATTTTATCTCTTGCAGTTTCTTGTCTCAAATATTTTTATTTAAGCTTAAAATTAGGACTGCGGTTAATGCAAGATGAAGAGATTTAAACTCAAGGTTCAAGGTTCTTTATTTGTCAAACGAACATAGCTACAGTGTAGTTTTGTCTTTGAAAATCTTGTGTCACAGGCTTCTCCAACAGTGCAACACAAAACACAGATAAACAGAAAAATATAGTGCTAGTAAATAGTAAATACAAGAAGAATTTTTTTTGAAATAATGCAATAAGAGTCTATGCAAGTCATTGAAATATGATATATTAGGTAAATAGATAAATCATTTTTAAGTAGCAGCCAGATGAATATTGTGGATGTTGTTTCAACAGTTCAGGTGTTTAACAGTCTTATTGCCTGTGGCAACTATTAGTTTAACGACATAAAATCACTCAGTAAATACCCACTTGTGAATGTCTTAAGCTTCTGTGTTTCATACAAACGGCGGTCTCTAAGAAGTGACTAAATGAGGCTTTTAAATATCTTCCTGCGAAACATTAGCCAGCTTGTGGCCCCATACAAAGTTATGTGACAAGGCCCTCTGTGTCGCGAACGTCGACGGGGGATGGGTGTTTGCTGCTAGTGGAGCATGCGTGAACTGCGAGCGCGCTTAATTGCGGCGAATTTGCGATTCAGTTGAGGCCCCCTCCGCAATATGAGGCTCCCCAGCTAGTGGGGAACGTTCTCACAACTTTGGCTAACGTTAGCTACAGGTTCTAATAATGTTTTAAAGAAACGTTTTAATCTGATGTTCAAAGAACCTTTTTAGGATGTTTATTTTTTCAAATAATGTTCCTATAAGGTTTAAGGTTAACTAAGACATAACGTTTTAACTGCAACATTCAGAGGATGTTATTGAGGCCTGAGATGACAGAAAGTTTTTTTATAAAACGTTCCTTTAATGTGATATGTTAACAAAGGTGGAACGTTTTGCCTGCAACATTCTAAGGATGTGTTTTGGACGTTGTTGGGTAACACATTAAAGATGTTCTTTATAAAACGTTCCCTCAATGTTACATGAAAACAAATGAAGAACATTTTCAAAGCAACATTCGGATGATGTTTACAGGAGGTTATTCTTTGTTTATAAAACGTTCCTGTTATGGCAAATATTAACACGGCCATGGTCAACGTCAGATTTATTTCTAGAGCGCTTTAAAAGAAAAACTTGTTGCATTTGTTTGAAAAGGATGTTTTAAAAAATCTGATGTCACCATATTTTCCTTTTTTTTTAAAAAACCAACAAGCACGTAATTCATGATAAGCTGTAAGCAGATATTGCATGTTTGCGTGGCATGTGTGAGTTCCCAGCTAGACATTTTTGTTACCATTCGTTGTTCTAGGACTGTTTTCAGCGGGGCGTTTTATTTTGGTTCCCAGAATGTTCTTCTGAAAGGTAGGATAACGTTCTTTAAAAACATTCTTGAAATGCTTGGTAATAACCTTAAGATGTTTTTGATAACCTTCTTAAGATGTTTTTGATAACATTGTTAGAACATTATGCCCTACTGTTCTTAAAACGTTTTCAGCGGGACGTTTTATTTTGGTTCCCAGAATGTTCTTCTGAAAGGTAGGATAACGTTCTCTAAAAACATTCTTAACATTTTTGGTGATAACTTTCTTAAGATATATGAGCGCATTGAGACAATGAATAGGACGTATAAAAACGAATTTATGCATGCCAATATTCACTCACATGCACTTATAATCACACTGAGGTATGTAGGCCCACAGTATTCATAATATCATATGTGTAAAATATCCGAAAAATAATCACACTTTTTTCTGACTATAAAGGTTGTGTCTCGTATGTAGGTTCTAACTGTTGGATAAGCCATCTGGCCGTGTGTGGTTTGTGAGGGCTGCGTATAAACTGTTCGCTGTTTATGCATATTGGATACAAATCGTTATTGCACCCTTTAGATTTGAGACCGACAGACATATAGAGGAATGGACCGACTGTCACTGCCCGTCCCTGAAACCCCTGTTAGTGTTTGTATGTGTTTGTTTCTACTGTGTGTCTCTCTCTCTTCCTGCTGGTCTGCTCGACGCGGCAGGGAGCAATCTCCAATCAACCACACCTGCAACCTCCTCATCAGCCACACTATGAAAGCCTGCAGCCTGCTCTCATTCCCTGCCGGATTTTTGCCGTGAACGGTTTGTTGCGTGCCGCTCTAGCTTTTTGCCAGCATATTCTTTGACAAATTTGCTTGCTTTTGCCTCACACTCATTTGTATGTCTCTCCCAGGAGGAATCCAAGGCCTTCCACACTCCCAAGACCAGCCAGGCCTCTCTACCCACCCTGGAACAACTGTTTCCCACTGCCGCCATAACCAACCTCCACTCCCAGCTCCCCTTTTCTAATAAACAAATGTTACTTTCACCAGCTGATTCCGAGTCTGATTCTGGGTCCCCTCCAGTACATGTGACACCGACAGTGACTTGTACTAGCTGCTGGTCGCATTTAAAAAAAAAAAAACTTCTGATAAATCGGAACGATAAAGCACGTTATCGTACTCTAAAATAATAACATTCTGACAACATAAAAAAATCTAACTTGCAGCTGAAAACGTTTTAAGAACAGTAGGGCATAATGATCGAACAATGTTATCAAAAACATTTGAAGAAGTTCATCACAAAATATTTTAAGAATGTTTTTAGAACAGGTGAGGCCCCCTCCACGAGGTGAGGCCCCACGCAGTCTGCTTGATCTGCGTGTAGGAAGGGGTGGGCCTGCATGTGACCGTGAAGTTCCTTTATAGCCTAACGTTAGCTTCAATTATGAAAAAGTGGTGTTAATACGCAGGGATTATAATGCTGAACAATTATTCTTCAATATTACAAAGTATTTGGAAAGATCTCATTGCTTTTTGTTGAGGGAGTCCTGGTTATGCTAACTTTTGGGTCGGCCAAAAAATATATATTACCACCGCCGCAGTCTATACTATATAATACTATACTATACAATACAATATCATATTTTAATATATGATTTATTTTGCAGCAGAAATCTAGTTTTGCCAGCAGCTTTACAACACACGAAACAAGGACAATTAAGATTATAGATGTTTTACATTTAAAATGCATATACATAACTATATTTCTGTGGCTTAGTGTCCTAACACTGAAAGCTGAGCGGTGGAACTTACTGGAACTGTTGGCGTCGTCCTCGTAGTCCACCTGGAAGGAGTGTCCGTTGTTGAGAATGCCCTTGGCGTTGGAGGGGTCGTACTTGAGTTTCAGAGACTTCAGAGTGGAGTCGTACTGGGCCTCCTTAGGGACGATGTTGATGGGAGACTGTCTGGGCCCGTTAGCCACGGGGAAATCTTCACCCCATTTTTCAGGCCCTACAAATATATATTTAAACATTTAATACCTCATGTTAATGTGTTATGTGTGGAGCACTTTTGCTCCAGCTTCTTTAAAGTGAGTACATACGTGGCAAAGAAAATACTTCTTCTGTTGGCGTCTTGTCTTTGTTTTTTAGTGCAGAAATACATATTCAGATATGAATTGAAAATAATAAGTTTCATATTCAATATTATTTTCAAGTGAACTCAGCTGCTGTGTGATATTAGGAACATTTCAATAAAATAACAGCAGTGCAAAATTACTCATAACGTAAAAACATCAGGGGTATTTACTTGCAGAAGGCTAATTACTAACTGTTTATTACTACTAAATTGCAATTTAAGCAGCATTTAAACACTGCTGTGTCACTAAGTTATACAATGAATGCACCTTACTTTTATCATCGTGTATATATAGTAGCAAGTATACTGTCTTTCATCTGATGCTTATAAGGTGAATAAAACAATACCTTCAGCAGATTCTGAAAAGTTATGAATATATAATCAAATAACAAGAATCATAAAATATAAAATGTTTGCTTTTTTCCCCCAGTAAGTACATACAATATTAAAGTTAACAAACAACCCTGTCCTGATTACTGAAGTAGGCTTATGTAATAAAAGTGGTGGAGAGTAAATAAGTATATTTACTCAAGTACTGTACTTAAGTACACATTTGAGGTACTTTACTTGAGTATTTTGTTTTTGTGCAACTTCATGTTTCTACTTCACTACACTTCAAAGGGAAACACTTAACTTTTTACTTAGTTAGTTTATTTTTCTTACGTTTTTAGTTACTATGTACTTTAGAAGTTCATAGTTTTACACACAACACTTAGAATCTTAGGAAATTATGCTTCAATATTGATTCAAAACATTACCAATGAGTGGGTTGACGAAAAATGTATCAGCAGTCATATTGCAAATAGTTTTTAGTTAAGAAACCTTTCACAACGTTTCAGTTTCTCAAAAGTGAAGATTTGCTGCTTTTATTTTGGAAATATTTGAATAGTTGAGAATTGTATCTGAATAAATTTGAGCACTTTTCATCCTAAAACGTTAACTACATTTCCCTATTCATACCTTAATACTTTTACTTAAGTAGTATTCTCAATGCAGTCCTTTACTTGTATGGAGTCTTTTTTCCAGTAGGTCTAGTATTTTTACTTTTACCTAAATGATCTGAACACTTTGTACACCACTTTGTAATAATTTAAGTTATGTAATTGTTAATGAGGAGTGGTCTGCACTGACTGAGACACTGCACACAGAGTGTAGGACAGTGTCCACCTGTTACTCCTGAACATCCCACCATACTGAGCTTACCGTTATTCGCTCCGTATCCCCATCCGTGAGACATGGCTGCTGCTCCTGATAACACACACGCACACACACCGATTAATCTGCGTCAGCCTGCGGGTCACAGAGAGTGATAAGGCTGCTGACACACAGGGCTTTATATAGGCTATCCCTCAGCCTCACACCGGGGGGGAGCCTCTCGGTCCCCAGCAGGCCGGACTATCGGGAGGACGGAGCCTCCACCCAGAGACGCGATGATGTTGACTGGAGCTCTCCACCCCCTTGAAATCATCTAGACAGCTGATGCACATTTACCACTGCTCTGTAAATAACATCTTCAAGATGAATGTAGGCCTACTCAATTTGCAAAAGCAGCTTACATTTTATTTATATGGTTGTATTATGCCCCAACACTGATTTCCCTCTAATAAAGCAATTTTGTTGCCACTACTTTTTCTATTTCGTCAATTTTTAATCAATTTAATTTAAGTTTTTTGTATGAAATTTTATTCTTCTAATTACATTTGTACTTAAAATACATTATTGCCGTGTTTTTATGGTCATATTTTGTCCTGATGTCTATTCATATCTCAAATGTACTTATTGGGGCCATTCTAATAAATGTACCTTGTCTCTAAATCGTAAAGCATCATCATTCAATCTGGTATTATATATTGACATGCATGTTATGCATTTGTACCAACAATAATAACATATATTCTGGGTAAACCGCGAGCGTTCATCTTAATCTTTCTACTAAATGTACTGAATATCACAGTCAATACATTTGCTGCCATCTAGTGGTTGAAAAAAGACAGATTTGACACACTTTTGGTAATAGTTATTAAACAGCGGAATGTAATCAATCATATTTACTTATTATTGGTAAAGCTATCATTTATTTTGAGTACTGATCATAATCTATTATGTTCAAAATACATAGGCTACAGTTTTCCTTCAGTTTAAGTTCCCCCTCGTTATTTCCATTTACATTTTGTTCCCTTTAATATGTATCAATGTGCAGAGGTGGGTGTACTTCTCAGATCTTGTATTTGAGTAAAAGTAGAAGTGCCAGAGTAAAGAAATACACAAGTAAAAGTCCAAAATGTAACTTAAGTAAAAGTCCAAAAGTTTTAGCATAAAAATATACTTAAAGTAGCGACAGTAAAAGTAGTCATTATGCAGATTGGTCCATTTCAGAATAATATATATTATATGTTTTATAATGATTGATCATTAAAGTGTTATCAAAGCTGGTAAAGGTGCAGCTAGTTTTAATGATATTGTATACTATTACTATATATTTGGTGTAACTAATTGATTTAATAGTTGATTATATTTCACATCATTCATTCAAATCTGCAAAGTAACTTAAGGTATGTAATGGAGTAAAAGTACAACATTTACCTCTGAATTGTAGTGAGGTAGAAATACAAAGGAGCATGAAATGGAAATACTGAAGTAATGTACAAGTGTAACAGTTGTAAATATGCAGTGAGGTTTATTTGTAAATCATTTTGTGTAATCACACAAATTCTGTGTTTTATATTAAGTAATTCTGTGTTCTTCATTTTATGAATGTTCAATACCTGACAAGGTCGGAGATCAGTGGGCAGAACCTCTGAAGTGTGGTCGCTGTGCTCAGAGGATTGTTTTTATGGGGACTTCCCCCTTGATATTGTGTCCCTCACGTTTCCTCGCCCCTTTCTGTAAATGTTCCACGTGAGAGGAGTCACTGTGAGGGAAAGCTAATATACCGATTGTTATATATGTTGTCAGTGATTAAACGGAGATCGTCTAAACCAGGGGTGGGGAACCTTTTTCCTCTCAAGGGCCATTTAAATTTTTACAATATCCTCTGAGGGCCGTACAAATTATTGACCTCTGCTTAAAAATACTAAAATCACAGCCCATTCATTTGGCCTTTCTTTCATGCTGTGCAAAGAAAAAGCAACCTCTTAATTCAGATATCTTACCATGACTCGCGCATGCATGCACGTGCACGGTTGTGGCATGACCACCAAAGAAGATTTTTTTTTTTAAATGTTGAAGTTGAAAGCATCAATCTGGTGCACTTTGAGAGCAACATTAGTAGATCTATGGATACATCTCTCAACACCCATATGAAACAGAACTGTAAGCAGATTAATTTTTTTCTTTATGGATATTTTACAAATCACTCTCCTTTCAAACTGTATTCTTGTTTATTAATAACAACTTTTTTTTACTGTCATATAGTATTTTATACCTGTTTACTTTATTCTCTTATTTTTTTATAACTATAATGATCATATAAAGATGTGCCTTTACCTCACTGGTTGGAGAAAAAACTTCTTATATTCGTTAGCATAGCTAGCTAACCAGATGCTAATAACAACAAAGTTATTGACTGTATGATCAGTATGACAGATGAACAGATCGCCACTGGGCTTTCAACTAAAGACACAGCCACGCAAAAACTGCGGCATGTGTATATGGCGTTATATTTGTGCCTCTATCCTGAGCACGCAATGAAACATGTTGAGCATAGAAAATGCGATTGAGCGCGCACTTGAACATTTTTGAGCACAGAGAAATATATTTTCTCTCATAAAACTCCTGCTCCGTGCGCAAGCAGACCACTGCACGCGCTCTCTCTCCCCCGCTCGCTCGACCTCTCCAGCCTGTGCGCGCTCAGCTTTGCCTGCGCTCGCTCAAGTTGTCACAGCGTTACAAATGTGCCACAAAACCAACCAATCGGAGAACTTGAGAAGGTCAATTCTGATTGGCTGGTCCAGCGCCATGTAGAGAGAAGAGTTGCGACAGCGGAAGTCCAAAATGCTTGATCATCACGTGGTTCAGAGAGACTCAGAAAGTTCCCGGAAGTTCGTGGCGGGCAATTTCAATCACGATTTGAATGCATTAATAACAGGATAGAAATGCAATTTTTGGTAGTTAGTGGTCAATAAAGGTTTTGATTTGCAATATGTATACAACATATCGATATGTGTATGTAGTCACATCAATGTGTGTTTGTTTTTTTTAAAGGCAAGGCAAGGCAAGGCAAGTTTATTTATATAGCACTTTTCAACACAAGGCAATTCAAAGTGCATATTTAAAGTAAAATGTGCTAATATTTGAGGATTAAGATAAAATAAGAAGTACTTTATTGATACCAATTGGGGAAATGTTTACGCTGCAGCAGCAAAAGACAAGGAGGCATTGTACATTAGACAGTTAAAAGACTAGAATTAAACAATCGAAAATGAAAACACCTTAAATAGAAATAACATAGCATTACAACGTAGAAAGTAGAAAATATACATAGTGTGAACAGCTATCTTACCTGTTAACATATACATGTTAGGCTAACGTTGCCTTGGTTAGAGCCTGTTGCTGTTGTTTATTGCTTTGAATTCTTTAAAACAAATATTATTTTCTTAAACCTGTATGGTAGTCAGGAGCATCACATCCTAATGTTTATTGATATATTTAGAGGGAGGGAAGGAAGGTTTCAAAATTCTGATTAGATACATTTCTACCATTTATTTAATTTGTGGTGGTTTCAGTAATCCATCATCTAAATGACTAATGTAATCTTTATGACTTTCAGAAAGGACAGGAGACCCACAGGTGCCTATCAATGATTGTCAACTGACAGCACAATGAGTCAAAGCACTAGCAGCAGCAGCATGATGATGATGTTAAATGTGTTGTTTTAGGAACATCCATTGTAAATAAATGGAATTCAATAAACGTTGAATAGCATATCATGCCGTTTGTCTGTGCCTTTTCCTCCGTGTTGTCCTGGCATATAGTCTCCCCCATGGTTTGCTGTGCTGCCGGGGGATGCTCCAATCGCTCAGAGAAAGGAGTACACATGTAAAGTTTCCCCACTGACACAGAGGAGGAAAGAATGTCTGGCTCAAGTCAGCAGGAGCAATTTAACTATCACAAAAGACAACAGCAACAACATATGTGAGGTAATCATATTTTTCACAAAACGAAGACCACACCATTGGGAAGCTTAACGTCTGTTTAATAAAAATAAGGAACAGGGAGAGGCTTGCAAAGCTCTGGGAGTTGAGACTCAGGTGCAGGGTGAGGGTCTCATTGCAGGTCTTCAGGCTCCATTGAATCCCCCTGGGGTTCTTGTGCTGAAAGAGGGAGACAGGAGAAAGGGTTAGATACATCTAGCAACCTATAGGATGGGAAATTGCTGATCTATTTTAAACTTACCTTGTGTTTTCACTCTCACTTAAGTCCCTCTCCCTTTGCCATCAATCCAAAATCAGCTGAGCTGCAACATAATACAGACAGGTAATAATCAACAGAATCACAAGGACATTATATGGCTCTGCTAAAAACACTCACCCATAAGTTGTGTTTTTGTTTACTGTTTGGAAGTCTCAAATATGCACTCTAAATCCATATCAATAGCGATGTATCACAAAAATAGCTCTCTTCCTTATTATTGTGTAACGTTAACTATATTATACTAGCTTGAACTCCAAGATGGATATCCTCATTTCACCACCTCCACCCACTACAATCACACGCCCCAATGTTATATTTAACTAATATGTAACTCCCTCCACCCCGGATAAAAGCACATTAAGAAGCCCCTTTTCTCTAATTCCACAACGTTGGAAGAAATAACATTAGGAGAACGGATTAATAGGCTGTTCATGGTTAACGTGTGTTGCTAACTTTATCCGGTATCCTAGCCTCATCTGTCCGGTTGAAAATTAACGCAAGCTCTATGCCCATTGTAGAACAGGAAACAGAAGTTGGTCCAGGTTCTGGTCAACCCAAAATTGTGATAGAGAGAGAAACATGTTTTGTCATTCTGTCACCTCTAATGCTTACAGCAAGTAATCAATACCTCAGAAGGGTTCATGTACATGTAGGCTACGGTTTGTTAGCGGTTTGCTTAAACTACCCCTATAGCTATGTTGCCGGCTAGCAAACTCAGGCATTGCAAACAATAACGTGATATCAGAAAACTAGAAATGTATAACTCACCTGACACTGTGGCGTGCTATTCTCTTCATTCGAGTCTGTCATGTCCTGTAAATGTCAACGATAGATGTGTAATAAGAACGTCAACAGCCTGATGGCAACCGAAAATCCCTCTCTCATCTCAGATAGAAGATATGATTGGAGACGACCAGCCAATCAGAATTGACCTTCTCAAGTTCTCCGATTGGTTGGTTTTGTGGCACATTTGTAACGCTGTGACAACTTGAGCGAGCGCAGGCAAAGCTGAGCGCGCACAGGCCATGGATTTATAATAAGAACTGGATACAGCGTGGGAGGCGGGGCCTCATTCATTCCTATGAGAGTTGCTCATTAGCGCATGATGGTAAAATGGCCCAACTGTTGAGAGAGTGAAACGTCACAGATTACCCGGCATGCCTGAGAAGTAACCGTATGTACAATAACCGTATGTGCGCTCATAGCGCATGCGCAACTTTAACCAAAATGCTCGTTCACATCAAGCACGTCAATTTGCGTACACGTAACAGCACCGCACGTTCATGACAGCATGGATGGATTTGATATTAACGAGGCGGCAGTTAGCAGCTAGCGGCTAGCTAGTAATTATGCTAATGTAACATCAATGTTATGTACTTATATTACGCTGTAACAGGATCTAGTGATATCCAAGCAACAGAGCTTCATTTAGCATGAAAGAATGATTGCACTGTATATATATATATATATATATATATATAGGCCTATATATACTTATAATAATAAGTAATATTAACTTTATT
This sequence comes from Pogonophryne albipinna, assembly GCA_028583405.1. Lineage (NCBI taxonomy): Eukaryota > Metazoa > Chordata > Actinopteri > Perciformes > Artedidraconidae > Pogonophryne > Pogonophryne albipinna. Next base: position 33,827,280 of record CM053251.1, read on the forward strand.
TTATACAACATTTACGGTACAAGATTTAATCATACAGCCCATGTAGTATGATAATGAATTACAGCAAACATGTGCAATATATCCATTATTACAACTCCGTGGGATGGCAGTAAGACGATATGGGTCCGTTCTTATTGTGCATCCATGGGTAAAGATAAACGCAACTCACATTGGTTTCTCAAACAGCATCTCTGTAAACTACGTGTATTCACTGAATTTCACTCTCTGCCTTTAACGGCTCGTTGTAGCTCCAATAGCTCCAGCCCCCACCCTCCCTGTGAGCACAGTGTGCTCTGATTGGTCGGGACACGTAACATGAACGTGCCGGGTGGCGCGGTCCCGTGGGTTAGATGCGCGTTCATAATGCAGAGGGAAATAACTCTCAGAATAACGTTATTAGCACATTATTACAACTTGAGGAACGAATGTTTTTAATAAGGGCTATACAAGTGTTCATACTGGGTAGTTTATTTAGTTTAAAAAAAATTATCCAACGATTTACAGACCATTCTTTCCCCATGTAAGTCAATGGGGAAAAGTGTTTCCGGGCCTGGCAACCAAACGGAAGTGTAGTACCGCCGTTTGGCCAGCACGAATATTTTCATGTGAGTCCGGCGCACTTCCTGGGGGCTTGGCACAGGCTGGAGAGGTCGAGCGAGCGGGGGAGAGAGAGCGCATGCAGTGGTCTGCTTGCGCACGGAGCAGGAGTTTTATGAGAGAAAATATATTTCTCTGTGCTCAAAAATGTTCAAGTGCGCGCTCAATCGCATTTTCTATGCTCAACATGTTTCATTGCGTGCTCAGGATAGAGGCACAAATATAACGCCATAGTGTACGGCTCCTTATGGGTAGCCTACTGCAATTTTTGGAAGTGGCGAGTGGCGTTCTGGTGCTCTCCGTCAGAACTGCACCCCTGTCAGACGAGACATATACCACGTGAGGACACGTTAGGCTCGTGTTGTGTTCAAGGACCCTGACCTTGGCTAGGAAAAACAGGCACTCGCTTGTTTAATTTGTTTGCGGTCTAGATTTCTCTAATTTTTTTCTTTTTTGCGTGTGTTTATAAATTACCTCGAGGGCCGTACCAAATTGTCTTGCGAGCCGTATACGGCCCGGGGGCCGGAGGTTCCCCACCCCTGGTCTAAACTGTATGCTGGCTCGGGTCTCGTCCATGAACAACACAAAACACAACACAGAGACCGCTTAACGACACCGTTTACACAAGTACCTCAAAATTGTACTTAAGTTCTTGAGTAAATCTACTTTGTTACTTAAACCACTATTTAGGATTCATAGGTTAGCTATCTAGCTTACAGCAGATTTGCTATTATATTGGAAGGAATTATCTCCCATTGAACAAATAAAACTTTGTGCCCATGCATGTGTCGTCAAGTTTTTATTACTGCGTTGTTTCTTAAGCTGCAGCACTTTTCAAATAGAAGTGTTTTGGGTCATTGTAGCACGTTTGCACATATTGCCCACCGTACTCATCTGTATAAAGAAGTTACTGCTTGCCCTGTTTGGGAGAACGGCTGTTCTTCAGAATGGATGGTGGCATACACTGTGACTGCATGTATTGTTTATCCTCTGTTGTCCTTTTACCAGATCTAATAAACTGTCACACATCACGTCTCAATCAATCAATCAATGTTTATTTTTATAGCCCAATATCACAAATGTCACATTTGTTTCAGTGGACTTCACAGTTTGTACAGAATATCATTATGACAATACGACACCCTCTGTCCTTAGACCAGGGGTGCCCAACCTTTTTTGAACCGAGAGCTACTTTTAAAGTTGCCAGTCTGCCGAGATCTACCAGTCCAAATAGAGAGGCGTAGGTAGCCATTACTGACAGCCTACTACCAGGTAAATACACACTTCTACTAAAACTGACCTTTGTACGATGAATACTGAATACTAAAATACTGCAGATCCTTTATCTTACCTCTTTCTAATCAACACGTTCGCACTCCCAACCTGTCACATGTTGACGGACGGTCAGGGCCCCTCCCCGTCACTCTATTACGGACAGGGTACCCCTTGAGAGTCAGTTTTCAACGGGCAGGGCGTCCCATTGACTTGCATAGAGCTCCCTGAACGTTGGTAATCGACGAGTTGGGATCGCGGCGAAATGCTCTCCGCAGATCCATTCTCACAGCGTTTATCAACCTTTTTCTTACTCAGTATCAAGCCACACTTATTGTTTTTACTTCTTTATTTTAATTGAATAATGTAGGACTTTTGTTGCCGTCAGTTATGGGGAGAGTAGGGCTCAGAAAACTGAAATCTGTATTGTTTCATCGTTTTTTCCTTCTAATGTTGTATTCTTTTCTAAACCACACACTGTTATTTACTCAACAATAACACATAGTTATCCTTGTGTTTATTTGTTTGTTTGATTAATAAACACAAGTTGAAGTCTGTCAGGACCGAGGGTCGGAGCAGCTCATTTGCTTTAGAGAATTTTACACCCGGAAGTAAGTATTCTCTCCCCTTCGCATGACACACCCCGTGATAGTCCTCAAGCTCTGTGATTGGATGTTTCAGTGTGCGCCGAGGGTTACGCCGAGCCTCGAACAGCACTTTGAAATGGGATGGAACCACGGCAGACTGTCCAAAACTGGATTTGAACGGGTCCACCCCTCCCCCACCCCGTCCCCAGAACTACACATGCTGGCTATTGTGTGTTTCGCAACATGTTCTATGGCAGGTCTCTACTGGGAATTGTAGTTTTAAAAGACGTTTTCGTATTTCCCATAGTAAGAAATTGCCAGTATTAAACTGTGTACATACCTGGAGGTTTAGGGGATAGGAAACACTCAAATTTAAAACATATAATTAATAAATGGATGAAAATTGCTTGTGTACATAATGGGCAGCATTAATATATACCCACATTTCATTTCATTTCATTTTTATTTGTCCCGCTCATGGTACGCAAAACAAAATGTACAATAATTGCCACAAAACATGACTACCATTGAGCGAAAAGGAGCAGGGAGAAGAATAAAATCTTATGTGACCTGCCCCTTTCTAAAAAAAACAAAAAACAAATAGATGGTCTGCCCTTCATAATAATAATAATATATATATATATTTTTTTTTTTTCTTCACAGCCACACATAACAGTATCTTAGGATACTAACAGAAACACAAAAAAAATACTTATTTCCCACTTGACGGTTAACGGAAAGAAACAAAACAACATGTATTAGGAAAAGAAAAGAAAAGTGCAACACCCTCATCTGAGTCCTACTGGAGAAGAAGGTGGAAAGCGACGCATGATGATAATAGTAACAACAACAACAATAACAATGGCAATGGGACCCGCAAATACAGAGGAGACATCACATCAAAGACATCAAAAACATGAAGGACCAGAGTACATAGATTTATTCACATTCTGCTTCATATAGTCCCATCTTTCTTAATTTATACAATTTCTTTAACTGAAAAATACATATACAATTCTTTAGATCCTTGTGTTGAGAATTCCACAATTGTACACCAACTACCGAAATACACATTTGTTTAAGAGTAGTCCTTGCATATGGATGCTTAAAATTTAATTTCCTTCTGTGGTCTTCCTTGTCTGATCCAAAAACAAACAACTGTTGTAAATATGCTGGTAACATTCTGCTTTTTGCCCTGTGCATTACTGATAATGTCTGCAACTCAGCTATATCTTTGAGTTTCAAGAGTCCTGACTTAAAAAACAGTCTGTTGGTGTGTTCTCTTGAGTCAGCTTTATGAATTATTCTTACTGCCCTTTTCTGTAATATTGACAATGGCTTTATGTTGCTCATATACGTGTTGCCCCACACTTCTATACAATAAATGAAAAATGGCAAAATGAGTGAACAGTACAACATCCTCAATGCCTTGTAATCTAGCAAATACTTTGCCTTGTTTAGAACAGAAATATTCCTAGACACTTTCGTTTTAACATGTGCTATGTGTGATTTCCATGTCAGGTTTTCATCCAGCGTCACACCTAAGAATCGAAATTCAGAAACCCTTTCAATAAAAACTCCATCAATGGACAGTGAAATGTTTTCATTTTTTTTTCTATTAGCAAAAACCATAAACTTCGTTTTATTCAAATTTAGGGTTAACTTATTTTCATCAAACCATCTTTTAAGTTTGACCATTTCATGTCCAATACACTTTGCTAAAATGTTTAAGTCATCTCCTGAGCAAAATAAATTTGTGTCGTCTGCAAACAACACAAATTGCAATAATGTTGACGTTTCACATATGTCATTGATGTACAAAATAAAAAGTTTAGGCCCTAAAACCGAGCCCTGCGGGACACCACATTCTATGTTCATACACTCCGATGTACTACCAGCAAATTCTACATATTGTTGTCTGTTATCTAAATAACTTTTTAACCAATCTAGAACTACTCCTCTCACACCATATCTATGTAATTTCGAAATTAATAGGTAATGGTCTATGGTGTCAAATGCCTTTTTTAAGTCAATAAATACACCTATTGTGTATTTCTTTCTTTCTATAGCTGTTGTAATTTCTTCTGTTATTTTCATTAAAGCTAAAACTGTAGATCGATTTTTCCTAAATCCATACTGACTCTCACTCAATAACTCATTTTTTTCAATAAAATTATCAAATTTTTGGACAAACAATTTCTCAAGGACCTTTGAAAATTGTGAAAGCAAGGACACTGGTCTGTAGTTGGTAAATTGGCTTTTGTCCCCTGTTTTGAAAAGTGGGATAACTTTAGCTATTTTCATGCTATCTGGGAAAATACCTGTCTGAAATGAAAGATTAAAGATGTAGCTTAGCGGTTTAATTATGCAGTCAATAGTCATTTTCACTATTGTCATGTCGATCCCATCACTATCTGTCGAAGTCTTATTTTTGCATTTGTCTACAACAGATCTAATTTCAATTTCGTTTATCTCTCCCAGAAACATTGACTGCAACACTTTACTTCCCCCAATTCCGCCATCCTCTTTTTGCCCATCGTGTTGTTTTGGAATAGTCTTTGCAAGATTAGGTCCGACATTTACAAAAAAAGAGTTGAATTCATGAACCACTTCATTCATGTTTTTTACAACCTTATTTTTGTCATCAATGAAGTGACTGGGCAGGCCAGTGGATACAGATTTATTTCCAATAACATTATTTAAGATTTTCCATGTGCCCTTGATATCATTTTTCTTTTCTTTTAACATATTATTATAATATTCTCTTTTTGCTTGTCTCATTATAACTGTCAACTTATTTTTATATGCCTTGTATTGCTTTTCAATTGCCTTTGTCCTAAATTTATAAAGGTTATTTTTCTTCTTGCAAGCATTTTGTAAGCCTTTGGTTATCCAAGGCTTTTGATGATAAGTACCTTTATATGTACGGAGTACAGTGGGACAATGTTTGTCATACAGTGATATGTAGATTTTTAGGAAGGACTCATATGCAGCATTTACATCTTCTCCATAAACACCTCTCCATTCTTCCTTTAAGAGGTCACTCCTAAATTTGTCTTTTGCTTCAGCAGTCCTTACCCTGACATATCTACTGCGAGTCTCTTCCTTCTTTTTCTTTAATTGCCAATCATATGCTACAAATACAGGTAAATGGTCGCTTATGTCATTTATTATTAGCCCACTCTTAGCACTGTTTTCCATGACATTTGTAAAGATATTGTCGATCAATGTTGCACAAGTTGATGTTATTCTACTGGGCTTAGTGATTAGGGGATAAAGCCCTCTGCTGTACAATGCATCCAGGAAATCAGAAGTTGTTTTGTGTTTAGATACATTTAGAAGGTCGATGTTAAAATCCCCACAAATAATACATGTTTTATTTTCATTTAGGCCATCCATTAATACTCCTAAACTATCTTTAAAAAGCTCTACATTTGATCCTGGTGCTCTATATGCACAAGTCACAACAACATTTCTCTTCCTTTCCATTTCAATTTCTATAGTTATGCATTCCATTAAATCATCAGTCACAATTGACATTTTTTCAACCAGTGTGCATTTCAGGACACTGTCCACATAAAGAGTCACACCCCCTCCTCTCTTATTGGTTCTGTTGATATGGTGTAGCACGTAACCCTCAATTTGGAAATCAGTGACTTCGTCTTTATTTAACCAAGTCTCCGATATGGCAATTACTTTGAATTTACTTTTAAATGTATGTAGGTATTCAGTGATCTTATTAAAGTTTGCATACAGACTCCTGCAGTTGAAATGTATTAAAGAAAATGTATTTTCAAGTCCAACATTGTCATTAAATTGATCATCTGTATAATATTTACACGAGTCACTTATATGATTAAACACATGATTCTCTGAATCGACATCATAATCAAAATTGTACATGTTATACTCTGTGTTGTCAAATCTGGAAAAGATTCCGAGTGGCTCAGTCATTTATGTGTTGTTATTGTTTTCCATGTACGTCTGCAAGGAGTTAACTCCCTCCACACATACCTGTTCATTCCTTTGCTCTTTCATGCCGATCAAGCGAGTCAATTAATGTCTTTACGTCCGACATCAGCTCACATCCTGGGGTTCTCCGGTTCCTGGAGCGGTGTGTCTGCCATCCTGAAGCCTGAAGAGTAGACTCCAAGTCCGGTTCTCCTGCTGGACTCTCCATGTTGACACCATACTCCAGTAGACCCTGTGCCGCATCTTGTGGGTTGTTAAACACCCTGACTTTTCCGTTTTTCTCGAATAATTTCAGTTTAGCAGGGAACAGAATGCGGGATTTGATGTTTCTTTCCTGGAGCTGCTTCCTTACTTGTCTGTATTTTGCGCGCTCCTTGAACACTTGGGTGGTGAAGTCCTCATCAAAGAAAATCCTGCAATCTTTCACCCTGATGTCCTTCTTTGCCCAGGCGGCTTGTAGCACCCTTTGCCTCACGTTGTAGTTTTGGAAGCGGACTATTATTGATCGGGGACGGTCGCTGTGCCCAGTGAGATGCCCCGTTGCCCGGTGCGCTCTCTCAATGGGAATTTCGCCGCTCACATCCAGTTTCTCGCGTATTAAGTTTTCCAGAAAGTCCATCATGCTATTTCCCTCACATTTTTCGGGCACTGAATAAATCCTCAGATTGTTCCGTCGGTCCCGGCCTTCAAGTTCCTCGCATTTATTTTCCAGTTGCTTTTGCATGCGTAAACTGTGAAGGAGTATTTTTGTCATACCGATTTCACGGTCTTCATTTTCTGCGATTCTTAATTCTGCTGCATCCGCTCTTATTTTCAGCTCTCCGAAGCCTTCTCTCAAGTCGTTTATTTCCTCCTTCAATACTCCAAAATTCCCAGCAGTTTCCATGCAGAATTCTCTGATTTCTTTTAATATTTCAGAGAGGCCTTCCCCTCCCTCCTCAGGTATATTTGCCTCAGGCGGATTCATTGTGCCGGCCTGTTTCTGTTTTCCTTTCTGGCTGAAACGTGTTGACATTTCCCTTTCCTTTTTCTTTACCTTCTGTAAGAAAAAAGTATTTGCGTAGTCAACCCGCCCTTTTGTTACACTCTCAGTTCCCGGATTCCTACAAAATAACTCAAATGTTTGCAGCGTGTTTTCACCTCCGCACCAGCTAGGCAGCCATCTTTGATATGAAAAATCTGACAGCACATGACAGCTAAGGTCAGAAGAGCTTTATTTAAAAGCTGGTCTTATGTCTGTGACCCCTCCTGTTGTTAATTGATAAGCCTGAAACATGCACTTGTCAAGGTTCAGAGGCAAATATGGCATAGCCATCGATCATCTTACATTACATTGCATTTAGCTGACGCTTTTATCCAAAGCGACTTACAATAAGTGCGTTCGACCAACAAGATACAAACTTGAGAAAACAGAATCATATAAGTACATCAGGTTTCATAGAGCTAAAACATTTCAAGTGCTACTCAACTGGCTTTAGATAAGCCAGTCCTTTATTAGTATATAAGTGCTTTGTTAGTAATTCTATCGCTCGAAGTGGAGTCGAAAGAGATAAGATATACTTTATTGATCCTAAGTTGGAAACATTTGCGTTACATCAGCATGTGTAACAGTTGTAAATATGCAGTGGTGTTTATTTGTAAATCATTTAGTATAATCACACAAATTCTGTGTTTTATATTTAATAATTCTGTGTTCTTTATTTATTGAATGTTCAATACCTGACAAGGTCGGAGATGAAAAACTTGGGTCGCAGGTTCCTCAACAGTGCATTACAAGACATCTATCCATATGTGTGTATACCTCCACCATTAAACTGTCATGTTCTGCACATTTCTTATACTATCTACATACATCTTATAAGAGTATTATACATATGTATAATATCAGTTAAAATAAGTGCTTATACATACAGTAGTTAACATTGCAGGTTAGCGCGTTCGGCTGTTAACCGAAAGGTCGGTGGTTCAAGTCGACCCAGGGACGTTTAATGTTTGAATAAACATGTAAGGTAACATGCCAGTTTACGTGTTCAGGGGCAAGGTTCCAGAAAACCAGTAACAACAATATAACTGTTACAAGTCATCATCTGCTGTACGTCCTTTTGTTCCACAATAATTGAAGACATGAACTGAAGCTTTAAAAGCTAGCGCACATTTAGCTTACACAGGTTTCATTTGAGGCAACTTCTACATTTCTGTATTCTAGGCAAACAAACTTCTTGAATCAAAGAGCAAATTAAGGAGGGTGGGCCCAGCGATCCATGCCAAGTCCCTTTTAGCAGGGTAGCATGTCTCTGTGGCGCAATTGGTTAGCGCGTTCGGCTGTTAACCGAAAGGTTGGTGGTTCAAGTCCACCCAGGGACGTTTACTGTTTGAATAGACATCTAAGGTAACATGCCAGTTTACATGTTCAGGGGCAAGGTTCCAGAAAACCAGTAACAACAATATAAATGTTACAAGTCATCTGCTGTACATCCTTGTTTCCACAAAAAAATTGAAGACATGAACTAAAGCTTTAAAACCTAGCGCACATTTAGCTTCCACAGGTTTCATTTGAGGCAACTTCTACTTTTCTGTATTCTAGGCAAACAAACATCTTGAATCAAAGAGCAAATTAAGGAGGGTGGGCCCAGCGATCCATGCCAAGTCCCTTTTAGCAGGGTAGCATGTCTCTGTGGCGCAATTGCTTAGCGCTTTCGGCTGTTAACCGAAAGGTTGGTGGTTCAAGTCCACCCAGGGACGTTTAATGTTTGAATAAACATCTAAGGTAACATGCCAGTTGACGTGTTCAGGGGCAAGTTTCCAGGAAACCAGTAACAACAATATAACTGTTACAAGTCATCATTTGCTGTACGTCCTTGTTTCCACAAAAATTGAAAACATGAACTAAAGCTTTAAAAGCTAGCGCACATTTAGCTTCCACAGGTTTCATTTGAGGCAACTTCTACTTCTCTCTATTCTAGGCAAACAAACTTCTTGAATCAAAGAACAAATTAAGGAGGGTGGGCCCAGCGATCCATGCCAAGTCCCTTTTAGCAGGGTAGCATGTCTCTGTGGCGCAATTGGTTAGAGTGTTCGGCTGTTAACCGAAAGGTTGGTGGTTCAAATCCACCCAGGGATGTTTAATGTTTGAATAAACATGTAAGGTAACATGCCAGTTTACGTGTTCAGGGGCAAGTTTCCAGAAAACCAGTAACAACAATATAACTGTTACAAGTCATCATCTGCTGTACGTCCTTTTGTTCCACAATAATTGAAGACATGAACTGAAGCTTTAAAAGCTAGCGCACATTTAGCTTACACAGGTTTCATTTGAGGCAACATCTACATTTCTGTATTCTAGGCAAACAAACTTCTTGAATCAAAGAGCAAATTAAGGAGGGTGGGGCCAGCTATCCAAGCCAAGCCCCTTTTAGCAGTGTAGCATGTCTCTGTGGCGCTAGCTGGCGCAGGACCGTCTGTCAAAATCCAATCTATCACCCAATCATGATACTCGCTGTCCATTGTGAGATTGGATTTAAACCAATCACGACGCGAGTTCACAATGGACGGAGCCAATCACGTCACGGCATCACAATGGACAGAGCCACTCACGGCACGGCTTCTCCCCGAACCCGCCCCCCTCACGCTTTTGGTTGACACAGTGGACAAATCGCGAGGCGCATCAGAGGTGTTCAGAGTAAGTAACAACACTACCTGTTTCTATTTTCCCGTTTTCAGTCATAAAACCTATTTTTACAACCGTCGTTTTGGCGTCAACTTTTACATTACGGTATACAGTCGGCAACTTCAGTCTGCATAAAGTTAGCAAGCCAGCATTGCTAATGCTATCGTGTCTAGGTTAAATACACGTTATTATATTAATCAATGTCAACAGCCATGTGTGATAAAGTGTGTTATATGCTCCAGGAAGGACACAGTATATTGTTGAATATATATTCAAGATAGCTATATACTGTATATAACATTACATTAATTGTAATTCAATATACACACATTAATCATTTATGGATAAAAGGACAACTTCACCGTTTATGAACATGATGTGTGTTTATACATGATTATATGTGTAGATAACCTGTATAAATAATGGTTAACATGGTGTCAGTGTTGTTCGCTTTGCAGTGTAGTTCTCTCTAACACTTGCATTGTTATTTTACTTAAAGTTTAGATGCTCACTAAACCTATAAGCCATAACGAAATGGGAGATACGGAATGGACGGGCTTTGGCCTTCAGGAGGGATAAACCCGCTCCAAGGAAACGGAAGTGACGTGACCTCTGTCAGAAGGTAAAGTATAGAAACATATGTACCTATTACTTATTATTCACATATGATAAGTAGATTACTGAACATTTACAATGTACTGGTGCAAATATTATCAATCAAAGGATTTACACTGAGTGACTCACTCCAGACTAAAACATAATGATGATAGTTTCAGATTAAGAAATGCCTCATGCATACATTTTATATCACACCCCCAGTAGTTACCCCCACCCAGAGCCTAGCCTCCTCCCTGTGGCCTGCCAGGAGCCCCTAGAGCCCAGCCTCCTCCCTGTGGCCTGCCAGGAGCCCCCAGAGCCCAGCCTCCTCCCAAGCAGTCTCTGGGTGCTGTCCATGTACGGCAGGGATATCCTCTCCCACATGGACCATATCAAGGCCAGCATCACCTCCACATTTGGTTCCATCTTAAAGATGGACTCAATCAAAAAGGTCATACATAACGTGACTGTGTATTTGATTTCCGTGTTTGTTAAACTCTCTTATAAACAATAACATTACAAACTAGTTTTTATTATAAATGTGTTCGGTTATAAATCTGGAAACATTAACTGCTATAGATCATTTCTAATAAATGCCTCAACTTCGCTGTTGTCACATTCCAGATCACAAAGCATCAAAACAAGGTGGAGATGTAGCTCTTCCCTGCTCCACCCTCAGGTCCTCAGGTGGTGATTCGGCGCTTCCCTGCTCCACCTTTGGGCTCCATGATATTTACTCCAGTGAGCTTACAGGTTCCTGTCCTGGTCGCTGCTCCACAGGCTCTGAATGCCAGCCTCTCTCTGCTTTTCCTGCTCCTAGTCCTGCTCCTGCTCCATACAGCCAAACACTGCCCTGCAAAGTACTGCCCAACACGTGTGGAGGTGTGGGAGCTTTGGGACAGCGGACACTGGACACAGCCAGTACAGGGAGTAGTGAACTACATTGTGCCAAAGGAGCAATGGTTGAAGGACATAACAAAATGTATACCCCCCCACCAGAGGCATGGACACTGGACACTTATTTATGTATATAGTTCGGTGTATAGTTTGATATTTATTTATATATATGATATGTATATATTTTATTAAGTTTATGATAATGTTTATTTTATGTTAAAACTAATTTAGAGTGTTATTTTGTTATACTGCACCTTACTTACTTTTAAGGGTTGTTTTACATTTTATTAAGTTGAACTACTTTAAAATAAAGGTTTGGTTCTATCAAGTTCGTGACTGTCCAATAATTGAGTGCTTTGTTTAGAATTTCTATCGGTTTTCTCTTTGTTTGTTAAAAGAAATACATTATAACACCAATACCTTCTTAGTTCATATTAAATGTAATGGTTACATTTAAGTATTTGTCCACAGCACACAAACCATGAGCTGGTCCATATTGGGTACTTCAAAACTATCCCTGATAAAGAAAATAATAATAATTGTATTTAATAAACTTGAAAGAAGTAGATACGTTTTACTTAATATTTATTAGAAATATATAATATTTATTAGAAATGTGTTAATAGTTAACTGCATAACACAAGTGTTATTAGTCAACAAACGCATACGTTGTTGGTCTTTATTAAAGTACTTCTGTATATAAATACATTTACATGCAGAAGGGAAACAGGGAGCAAGAGAATCGTTTTTTCTCCTCTTTTTCCTCTCTTTCTCCCTCTTTTTTCTTCTTCCCCTTCTTCCCCCTTCTTCTCCTTTCTTCCCCCCCCTTGCAAGACTATTGTTCCCCAGCTTTGGCGCAATTGGTTAGCGCGTTCGGCTGTTAACCGAAAGGTTGGTGGTTCAAGTCCACCCAGGGAAGTTTACTGTTTGAATAGACATCTAATTTAACATGCCAGTTGACGTGTTCAGGGGCAAGTTTCCAGGAAACCAGTAACAACAATATAACTGTTACAAGTCATCATTTGCTGTACGTCCTTGTTTCCACAAAAATCGAAAACATGAACTAAAGCTTTAAAAGCTAGCGCACATTTAGCTTCCACAGGTTTCATTTGAGGCAACTTCTACTTCTCTCTATTCTAGGCAAACAAACTTCTTGAATCAAAGAGCAAATTAAGGAGGGTGGGCCCAGCGATCCATGCCAAGTCCCTTTTAGCAGGGTAGCATGTCTCTGTGGCGCAATTGGTTAGAGCGTTCGGCTGTTAACCGAAAGGTTGGTGGTTCAAGTCCACCCAGGGACGTTTAATGTTTGAATAAACATGTAAGGTAACATGCCAGTTTACGTGTTCAGGGGCAAGGTTCCAGAAAACCAGTAACAACAATATAACTGTTACAAGTCATCATTTGCTGTACGTCCTTGTTTCCACAAAAATTGAAGACATGAACTAAAGCTTTAAAAGCTAGCGCACATTTAGCTTACACAGGTTTCATTTGAGGCAACTTCTACTTCTCTCTATTCTAGGCAAACAAACTTCTTGAATCAAAGAGCAAATTAAGGAGGGTGGGGCCAGCTATCCAAGCCAAGCCCCTTTTAGCAGGGTAGCATGTCTCTGTGGCGCAATTGGTTAGCGCGTTCGGCTGTTAACCGAAAGGTTGGTGGTTCAAGTCCACCCAGGGACGTTTACTGTTTGAATAGACATCTAAGGTAACATGCCAGTTGACGTGTTCAGGGGCAAGTTTCCAGGAAACCAGTAACAACAATATAACTGTTACAAGTCATCATTTGCTGTACGTCCTTGTTTCCACAAAAATTGAAAACATGAACTAAAGCTTTAAAAGCTAGCGCACATTTAGCTTCCACAGGTTTCATTTGAGGCAACTTCTACTTCTCTCTATTCTAGGCAAACAAACTTCTTGAATCAAAGAGCAAATTAAGGAGGGTGGGCCCAGCGATCCATGCCAAGTCCCTTTTAGCAGGGTAGCATGTCTCTGTGGCGCAATTGGTTAGCGCGTTCGGCTGTTAACCGAAAGGTTGGTGGTTCAAGTCCACCCAGGGACGTTTAATGTTTGAATAAACATGTAAGGTAACATGCCAGTTTACGTGTTCAGGGGCAAGGTTCCAGAAAACCAGTAACAACAATATAACTGTTACAAGTCATCATCTGCTGTACGTCCTTTTGTTCCACAATAATTGAAGACATGAACTGAAGCTTTAAAAGCTAGCGCACATTTAGCTTACACAGGTTTCATTTGAGGCAACTTCTACATTTCTGTATTCTAGGCAAACAAACTTCTTGAATCAAAGAGCAAATTAAGGAGGGTGGGGCCAGCTATCCAAGCCAAGTCCCTTTTAGCAGGGTAGCATGTCTCTGTGGCGCTAGCTGGCGCAGGACCGTCTGTTAAAAATCCAATCTATCACCCATTCATGATACTCGCTGTCCATTGTGAGATTGGATTTAAACCAATCACGACGCGAGTTGACAATGGACGGAGCCAATCACGTCACGGCATCACAATGGACAGAGCCACTCACGGCACGGCTTCTCCCCGAACCCGCCCCCCTCACGCTTTTGATTGACACAGTGGACAAATCGCGAGGCGCATCAGAGGTGTTCAGAGTAAGTAACAACACTACCTGTTTCTATTTTCCCGTTTTCAGTCATAAAACCTATTTTTACAACCGTCGTTTTGGCGTCAACTTTTACATTACGGTATACAGTCGGCAACTTCAGTCTGCATAAAGTTAGCAAGCCAGCATTGCTAATGCTATCGTGTCTAGGTTAAATACACGTTATTATATTAATCAATGTCAACAGCCATGTGTTATACATCCGATTGACAACAGTCATTTAAATAAGCTGTTAAACGACTCTTGTATGAATGGGCATGTTGTAATTAGTAACTACACTTCTGTGAAGCAGTGGTACAGAAGTCATACAGCATACTGTATACACAGAGGTGGGAAGTAACTAAGAACATTTACTCAAGTGCTGTACTTAAGTAGAATTTTGAGATACTTGTACTTCACTTGAGTGTTTCCATATTTTTCTACTGTGTACTTCTACTCCACTACAATTCAGAGGTAACTGGTGTACTTTTACTCCATTACTCCACCATTTTATGAGTTTATGTTTATCAGTTGATTTGTTCATATAGACACCTAAAGTATATCATATATTATATGATATAAATATCTTTATGTGAGATAAGGGATCGTTGCTCACTATGATATGATAAAGTGTGTTATATGCTCCAGGAAGGATACAGTATATTGTTGAATATATATTCAAGATAGCTATATACTGTATATAACATTACATTAATTGTAATTCAATATACACACATCAATCATATATGGATAAAAGGACAACTTCACCGTTTATGAACATGATGTGTGTTTATACATGATTATATGTGTAGATAACCTGTGTAAATAATGGTTAACATGGTGTCAGTGTTGTTCGCTTTGCAGTGTAGTTCTCTCTAACACTTGCATTGTTATTTTACTTAAAGTTTAGATGATCACTAAACCTATAAGCCATAACGAAATGGGAGATGCAGAATGGACGGGCTTTGGCCTTCAGGAGGGATAAACCCGCTCCAAGGAAACGGAAGTGACGTGACCTCTGTCAGAAGGTAAAGTAGAGAAACATATGTACCTATTACTTATTATTCACATATGATAAGTAGATTACTGAACATTTACAATTTACTGGTGCAAATATTATCAATCAAAGGATTTACACTGAGTGACTCACTCCAGACTAAAACATAATGATGATAGTTTCAGATTAAGAAATGCCTCATGCATACATTTTATATCACACCCCCAGTAGTTACCCCCACCCAGAGCCCAGCCTCCTCCGTGTGGCCTGCCAGGAGCCCCCAGAGCCCAGCCTCCTCCCAAGCAGTCTCTGGGTGCTGTCCATGTACGGCAGGGATATCCTCTCCCACATGGACCATATCAAGGCCAGCATCACCTCCACATTTGGTTCCATCTTAAAGATGGACTCAACCAAAAAGGTCAAACATAACGTGACTGTGTATTTGATTTCCGTGCTTGTTAAACTCTCTTATAAACAATAACATTACAAACTAGTTTTTATTTTAAATGTGTTCGGTTATAAATCTGGAAACATTAACTGCTATAGATCATTCCTAATAAATGCCTCAATTTCGCTGTTGTCACATTCCAGATCACAAAGCATCAAAGCAAGGTGGAGATGCAGCTCTTCCCTGCTCCACCCTCAGGTCCTCAGGTGGTGTTGCAGCTGTTCCCTACTCCACCCTCAGCTCCTCAGGTGGTGTTGCAGCTCTTCCCTGCTCCACCCTCAGGTCCTCAGGTGGTGTTGCAGCTCTTCCCTGCTCCACTCTCTGGCCCTCAGGTGGAGATGCAGCTGTTCCCTGCTCCACCCTATGGCCCTCAGGTGGTGATGCAGCGCTTCCCTGCTCCACCTTTGGGCTCCATGATATTTACACCAGTGAGCTCACAGGTTCCTGTCCTGGTCGCTGCTCCACAGGCTCTGAATGCCAGCCTCTCTCTGCTTTTCCTGCTCCTAGTCCTGCTCCTGCTCCATACAGCCAAACACTGACCCGCAAAGTACTGCCCAACACGTGTGGAGGTGTGGGAGCTTTGGGACAGCGGACACTGGACACAGCCAGTACAGGGAGTAGTGAACTACATTGTGCCAAAGGAGCAGTGGTTGGAGGACATAACAACATGTATACCCCCCCCACCAGAGGCATGGACCCTGGACACAGCCAGTACAGGGAGTAGTGAACTACATTGTGCCAAAGGAGCAATGGTTGGAGGACAAAACAAAATGTATATCCCCCCCACCAGAGGCATGGACACTCCACACTTATTTATGTATATAGTTCGGTGTATAGTTTGATATTTATTTATATATATGATATGTATATATTTTATTAAGTTTATTTTATGTTAAAACTCATTTAGAGTGTTATTTTGTTATACTGCACCTTACTTACTTTTAAGGGTTGTTTTACATTTTATTAAGTTGAACTACTTTAAAATAAAGGTTTGGTTCTATCAAGTTCGTGACTGTTCAATAATTGAGTGCTATGTTTAGAATTTCTATAGGTTTTCTCTTTGTTTGTTAAAAGAAATACATTATAACACCAATACCTTCTTAGTTCATATTAAATGTAATGGTTACATTTAAGTATTTGTCCACAGCACACAAACCATGAGCTGGTCCATATTGGGTACTTCAAAACTATCCCTGATAAAGAAAATAATAATAATTGTATGTAATAAACTTGAAAGAAGTAGATACGTTTTACTTAATATTTATTAGAAATATATAATATTTAATAGAAATGTGTTAATAGTTAACTGCATAACACAAGTGTTATTAGTCAACAAACGCATACGTTGTTGGTCTTTATTAAAGTACTTCTGTATATAAATACTTTTACATGCAGAAGGGAAACAGGGAGCAAGAGAATCGTTTTTTTCCTCTTTTTCCTCTCTTTCTCCCTCTTTTTTCTTCTCCCCCTTCTTCCCCCTTCTTCTCCTTTCTTCCCCCCCCTTGCAAGACTATTGTTCCCCAGCTTTGGCGCAATTGGTTAGCGCGTTCGGCTGTTAACCGAAAGGTTGGTGGTTCAAGTCCACCCAGGGACGTTTACTGTTTGAATAGACATCTAAGGTAACATGCCAGTTGACGTGTTCAGGGGCAAGTTTCCAGGAAACCAGTAACAACAATATAACTGTTACAAGTCATCATTTGCTGTACGTCCTTGTTTCCACAAAAATTGAAAACATGAACTAAAGCTTTAAAAGCTAGCGCACATTTAGCTTCCACAGGTTTCATTTGAGGCAACTGCTACTTCTCTCTATTCTAGGCAAACAAACTTCTTGAATCAAAGAGCAAATTAAGGAGGGTGGGCCCAGCGATCCATGCCAAGTCCCTTTTAGCAGGGTAGCATGTCTCTGTGGCGCAATTGGTTAGCGCGTTCGGCTGTTAACCGAAAGGTTGGTGGTTCAAGTCCACCCAGGGACGTTTAATGTTTGAATAAACATGTAAGGTAACATGCCAGTTTACGTGTTCAGGGGCAAGGTTCCAGAAAACCAGTAACAACAATATAACTGTTACAAGTCATCATCTGCTGTACGTCCTTTTGTTCCACAATAATTGAAGACATGAACTGAAGCTTTAAAAGCTAGCGCACATTTAGCTTACACAGGTTTCATTTGAGGCAACTTCTACATTTCTGTATTCTAGGCAAACAAACTTCTTGAATCAAAGAGCAAATTAAGGAGGGTGGGCCCAGCGATCCATGCCAAGTCCCTTTTAGCAGGGTAGCATGTCTCTGTGGCGCAATTGGTTAGCGCGTTCGGCTGTTAACCGAAAGGTTGGTGGTTCAAGTCCACCCAGGGACGTTTACTGTTTGAATAGACATCTAAGGTAACATGCCAGTTGACGTGTTCAGGGGCAAGTTTCCAGGAAACCAGTAACAACAATATAACTGTTACAAGTCATCATTTGCTGTACGTCCTTGTTTCCACAAAAATTGAAAACATGAACTAAAGCTTTAAAAGCTAGCGCACATTTAGCTTCCACAGGTTTCATTTGAGGCAACTTCTACTTCTCTCTATTCTAGGCAAACAAACTTCTTGAATCAAAGAGCAAATTAAGGAGGGTGGGGCCAGCTATCCAAGCCAAGCCCCTTTTAGCAGGGTAGCATGTCTCTGTGGCGCAATTGGTTAGCGCGTTCGGCTGTTAACCGAAAGGTTGGTGGTTCAAGTCCACCCAGGGACGTTTACTGTTTGAATAGACATCTAAGGTAACATGCCAGTTGACGTGTTCAGGGGCAAGTTTCCAGGAAACCAGTAACAACAATATAACTGTTACAAGTCATCATTTGCTGTACGTCCTTGTTTCCACAAAAATTGAAAACATGAACTAAAGCTTTAAAAGCTAGCGCACATTTAGCTTCCACAGGTTTCATTTGAGGCAACTGCTACTTCTCTCTATTCTAGGCAAACAAACTTCTTGAATCAAAGAGCAAATTAAGGAGGGTGGGCCCAGCGATCCATGCCAAGTCCCTTTTAGCAGGGTAGCATGTCTCTGTGGCGCAATTGGTTAGCGCGTTCGGCTGTTAACCGAAAGGTTGGTGGTTCAAGTCCACCCAGGGACGTTTAATGTTTGAATAAACATGTAAGGTAACATGCCAGTTTACGTGTTCAGGGGCAAGGTTCCAGAAAACCAGTAACAACAATATAACTGTTACAAGTCATCATCTGCTGTACATCCTTTTGTTCCACAATAATTGAAGACATGAACTGAAGCTTTAAAAGCTAGCGCACATTTAGCTTACACAGGTTTCATTTGAGGCAACTTCTACATTTCTGTATTCTAGGCAAACAAACTTCTTGAATCAAAGAGCAAATTAAGGAGGGTGGGGCCAGCTATCCAAGCCAAGCCCCTTTTAGCAGGGTAGCATGTCTCTGTGGCGCAATTGGTTAGCGAGTTCGGCTGTTAACCGAAAGGTTGGTGGTTCAAGTCCACCCAGGAACGTTTACTGTTTGAATAGACATCTAAGGTAACATGCCAGTTGACGTGTTCAGGGGCAAGTTTCCAGGAAACCAGTAACAACAATATAACTGTTACAAGTCATCATTTGCTGTACGTCCTTGTTTCCACAAAAATTGAAAACATGAACTAAAGCTTTAAAAGCTAGCGCACATTTAGCTTCCACAGGTTTCATTTGAGGCAACTTCTACTTCTCTCTATTCTAGGCAAACAAACTTCTTGAATCAAAGAGCAAATTAAGGAGGGTGGGCCCAGCGATCCATGCCAAGTCCCTTTTAGCAGGGTAGCATGTCTCTGTGGCGCAATTGGTTAGCGCGTTCGGCTGTTAACCGAAAGGTTGGTGGTTCAAGTCCACCCAGGGACGTTTAATGTTTGAATAAACATGTAAGGTAACATGCCAGTTTACGTGTTCAGGGGCAAGGTTCCAGAAAACCAGTAACAACAATATAACTGTTACAAGTCATCATCTGCTGTACGTCCTTTTGTTCCACAATAATTGAAGACATGAACTGAAGCTTTAAAAGCTAGCGCACATTTAGCTTCCACAGGTTTCATTTGAGGCAACTTCTACATTTCTGTATTCTAGGCAAACAAACTTCTTGAATCAAAGAGCAAATTAAGGAGGGTGGGGCCAGCTATCCAAGCCAAGTCCCTTTTAGCAGGGTAGCATGTCTCTGTGGCGCTAGCTGGCGCAGGACCGTCTGTTAAAAATCCAATCTATCACCCATTCATGATACTCGCTGTCCATTGTGAGATTGGATTTAAACCAATCACGACGCGAGTTGACAATGGACGGAGCCAATCACGTCACGGCATCACAATGGACAGAGCCACTCACGGCACGGCTTCTCCCCGAACCCGCCCCCCTCACGCTTTTGATTGACACAGTGGACAAATCGCGAGGCGCATCAGAGGTGTTCAGAGTAAGTAACAACACTACCTGTTTCTATTTTCCCGTTTTCAGTCATAAAACCTATTTTTACAACCGTCGTTTTGGCGTCAACTTTTACATTACGGTATACAGTCGGCAACTTCAGTCTGCATAAAGTTAGCAAGCCAGCATTGCTAATGCTATCGTGTCTAGGTTAAATACACGTTATTATATTAATCAATGTCAACAGCCATGTGTTATACATCCGATTGACAACAGTCATTTAAATAAGCTGTTAAACGACTCTTGTATGAATGGGCATGTTGTAATTAGTAACTACACTTCTGTGAGCAGTGGTACAGAAGTCATACAGCATACTGTATACACAGAGGTGGGAAGTAACTAAGAACATTTACTCAAGTGCTGTACTTAAGTAGAATTTTGAGATACTTGTACTTCACTTGAGTGTTTCCATATTTTTCTACTGTGTACTTCTACTCCACTACAATTCAGAGGTAACTGGTGTACTTTTACTCCATTACTCCACCATTTTATGAGTTTATGTTTATCAGTTGATTTGTTCATATAGACACCTAAAGTATATCATATATTATATGATATAAATATCTTTATGTGAGATAAGGGATCGTTGCTCACTATGATATGATAAAGTGTGTTATATGCTCCAGGAAGGATACAGTATATTGTTGAATATATATTCAAGATAGCTATATACTGTATATAACATTACATTAATTGTAATTCAATATACACACATCAATCATATATGGATAAAAGGACAACTTCACCGTTTATGAACATGATGTGTGTTTATACATGATTATATGTGTAGATAACCTGTGTAAATAATGGTTAACATGGTGTCAGTGTTGTTCGCTTTGCAGTGTAGTTCTCTCTAACACTTGCATTGTTATTTTACTTAAAGTTTAGATGATCACTAAACCTATAAGCCATAACGAAATGGGAGATGCAGAATGGACGGGCTTTGGCCTTCAGGAGGGATAAACCCGCTCCAAGGAAACGGAAGTGACGTGACCTCTGTCAGAAGGTAAAGTAGAGAAACATATGTACCTATTACTTATTATTCACATATGATAAGTAGATTACTGAACATTTACAATTTACTGGTGCAAATATTATCAATCAAAGGATTTACACTGAGTGACTCACTCCAGACTAAAACATAATGATGATAGTTTCAGATTAAGAAATGCCTCATGCATACATTTTATATCACACCCCCAGTAGTTACCCCCACCCAGAGCCCAGCCTCCTCCGTGTGGCCTGCCAGGAGCCCCCAGAGCCCAGCCTCCTCCCAAGCAGTCTCTGGGTGCTGTCCATGTACGGCAGGGATATCCTCTCCCACATGGACCATATCAAGGCCAGCATCACCTCCACATTTGGTTCCATCTTAAAGATGGACTCAACCAAAAAGGTCAAACATAACGTGACTGTGTATTTGATTTCCGTGCTTGTTAAACTCTCTTATAAACAATAACATTACAAACTAGTTTTTATTTTAAATGTGTTCGGTTATAAATCTGGAAACATTAACTGCTATAGATCATTCCTAATAAATGCCTCAATTTCGCTGTTGTCACATTCCAGATCACAAAGCATCAAAGCAAGGTGGAGATGCAGCTCTTCCCTGCTCCACCCTCAGGTCCTCAGGTGGTGTTGCAGCTGTTCCCTACTCCACCCTCAGCTCCTCAGGTGGTGTTGCAGCTCTTCCCTGCTCCACCCTCAGGTCCTCAGGTGGTGTTGCAGCTCTTCCCTGCTCCACTCTCTGGCCCTCAGGTGGAGATGCAGCTGTTCCCTGCTCCACCCTATGGCCCTCAGGTGGTGATGCAGCGCTTCCCTGCTCCACCTTTGGGCTCCATGATATTTACACCAGTGAGCTCACAGGTTCCTGTCCTGGTCGCTGCTCCACAGGCTCTGAATGCCAGCCTCTCTCTGCTTTTCCTGCTCCTAGTCCTGCTCCTGCTCCATACAGCCAAACACTGACCCGCAAAGTACTGCCCAACACGTGTGGAGGTGTGGGAGCTTTGGGACAGCGGACACTGGACACAGCCAGTACAGGGAGTAGTGAACTACATTGTGCCAAAGGAGCAGTGGTTGGAGGACATAACAACATGTATACCCCCCCCACCAGAGGCATGGACCCTGGACACAGCCAGTACAGGGAGTAGTGAACTACATTGTGCCAAAGGAGCAATGGTTGGAGGACAAAACAAAATGTATATCCCCCCCACCAGAGGCATGGACACTCCACACTTATTTATGTATATAGTTCGGTGTATAGTTTGATATTTATTTATATATATGATATGTATATATTTTATTAAGTTTATTTTATGTTAAAACTCATTTAGAGTGTTATTTTGTTATACTGCACCTTACTTACTTTTAAGGGTTGTTTTACATTTTATTAAGTTGAACTACTTTAAAATAAAGGTTTGGTTCTATCAAGTTCGTGACTGTTCAATAATTGAGTGCTATGTTTAGAATTTCTATAGGTTTTCTCTTTGTTTGTTAAAAGAAATACATTATAACACCAATACCTTCTTAGTTCATATTAAATGTAATGGTTACATTTAAGTATTTGTCCACAGCACACAAACCATGAGCTGGTCCATATTGGGTACTTCAAAACTATCCCTGATAAAGAAAATAATAATAATTGTATGTAATAAACTTGAAAGAAGTAGATACGTTTTACTTAATATTTATTAGAAATATATAATATTTAATAGAAATGTGTTAATAGTTAACTGCATAACACAAGTGTTATTAGTCAACAAACGCATACGTTGTTGGTCTTTATTAAAGTACTTCTGTATATAAATACTTTTACATGCAGAAGGGAAACAGGGAGCAAGAGAATCGTTTTTTTCCTCTTTTTCCTCTCTTTCTCCCTCTTTTTTCTTCTCCCCCTTCTTCCCCCTTCTTCTCCTTTCTTCCCCCCCCTTGCAAGACTATTGTTCCCCAGCTTTGGCGCAATTGGTTAGCGCGTTCGGCTGTTAACCGAAAGGTTGGTGGTTCAAGTCCACCCAGGGACGTTTACTGTTTGAATAGACATCTAAGGTAACATGCCAGTTGACGTGTTCAGGGGCAAGTTTCCAGGAAACCAGTAACAACAATATAACTGTTACAAGTCATCATTTGCTGTACATCCTTGTTTCCACAAAAATTGAAAACATGAACTAAAGCTTTAAAAGCTAGCGCACATTTAGCTTCCACAGGTTTCATTTGAGGCAACTGCTACTTCTCTCTATTCTAGGCAAACAAACTTCTTGAATCAAAGAGCAAATTAAGGAGGGTGGGCCCAGCGATCCATGCCAAGTCCCTTTTAGCAGGGTAGCATGTCTCTGTGGCGCAATTGGTTAGCGCGTTCGGCTGTTAACCGAAAGGTTGGTGGTTCAAGTCCACCCAGGGATGTTTAATGTTTGAATAAACATGTAAGGTAACATGCCAGTTTACGTGTTCAGGGGCAAGGTTCCAGAAAACCAGTAACAACAATATAACTGTTACAAGTCATCATCTGCTGTACGTCCTTTTGTTCCACAATAATTGAAGACATGAACTGAAGCTTTAAAAGCTAGCGCACATTTAGCTTACACAGGTTTCATTTGAGGCAACTTCTACATTTCTGTATTCTAGGCAAACAAACTTCTTGAATCAAAGAGCAAATTAAGGAGGGTGGGCCCAGCGATCCATGCCAAGTCCCTTTTAGCAGGGTAGCATGTCTCTGTGGCGCAATTGGTTAGTGCGTTCGGCTGTTAACCGAAAGGTTGGTGGTTCAAGTCCACCCAGGGACATTTACTGTTTGAATAGACATCTAAGGTAACATGCCAGTTGATGTGTTCAGGGGCAAGTTTCCAGGAAACCAGTAACAACAATATAACTGTTACAAGTCATCATTTGCTGTACGTCCTTGTTTCCACAAAAATTGAAAACATGAACTAAAGCTTTAAAAGCTAGCGCACATTTAGCTTCCACAGGTTTCATTTGAGGCAACTTCTACTTCTCTCTATTCTAGGCAAACAAACTTCTTGAATCAAAGAGCAAATTAAGGAGGGTGGGGCCAGCTATCCAAGCCAAGCCCCTTTTAGCAGGGTAGCATGTCTCTGTGGCGCAATTGGTTAGCGCGTTCGGCTGTTAACCGAAAGGTTGGTGGTTCAAGTCCACCCAGGGACGTTTACTGTTTGAATAGACATCTAAGGTAACATGCCAGTTGACGTGTTCAGGGGCAAGTTTCCAGGAAACCAGTAACAACAATATAACTGTTACAAGTCATCATTTGCTGTACGTCCTTGTTTCCACAAAAATTGAAAACATGAACTAAAGCTTTAAAAGCTAGCGCACATTTAGCTTCCACAGGTTTCATTTGAGGCAACTGCTACTTCTCTCTATTCTAGGCAAACAAACTTCTTGAATCAAAGAGCAAATTAAGGAGGGTGGGCCCAGCGATCCATGCCAAGTCCCTTTTAGCAGGGTAGCATGTCTCTGTGGCGCTAGCTGGCGCAGGACCGTCTGTTAAAAATCCAATCTATCACCCATTCATGATACTCGCTGTCCATTGTGAGATTGGATTTAAACCAATCACGACGCGAGTTGACAATGGACGGAGCCAATCACGTCACGGCATCACAATGGACAGAGCCACTCACGGCACGGCTTCTCCCCGAACCCGCCCCCCTCACGCTTTTGATTGACACAGTGGACAAATCGCGAGGCGCATCAGAGGTGTTCAGAGTAAGTAACAACACTACCTGTTTCTATTTTCCCGTTTTCAGTCATAAAACCTATTTTTACAACCGTCGTTTTGGCGTCAACTTTTACATTACGGTATACAGTCGGCAACTTCAGTCTGCATAAAGTTAGCAAGCCAGCATTGCTAATGCTATCGTGTCTAGGTTAAATACACGTTATTATATTAATCAATGTCAACAGCCATGTGTTATACATCCGATTGACAACAGTCATTTAAATAAGCTGTTAAACGACTCTTGTATGAATGGGCATGTTGTAATTAGTAACTACACTTCTGTGAACAGTGGTACAGAAGTCATACAGCATACTGTATACACAGAGGTGGGAAGTAACTAAGAACATTTACTCAAGTGCTGTACTTAAGTAGAATTTTGAGATACTTGTACTTCACTTGAGTGTTTCCATATTTTTCTACTGTGTACTTCTACTCCACTACAATTCAGAGGTAACTGGTGTACTTTTACTCCATTACTCCACCATTTTATGAGTTTATGTTTATCAGTTGATTTGTTCATATAGACACCTAAAGTATATCATATATTATATGATATAAATATCTTTATGTGAGATAAGGGATCGTTGCTCACTATGATATGATAAAGTGTGTTATATGCTCCAGGAAGGATACAGTATATTGTTGAATATATATTCAAGATAGCTATATACTGTATATAACATTACATTAATTGTAATTCAATATACACACATCAATCATATATGGATAAAAGGACAACTTCACCGTTTATGAACATGATGTGTGTTTATACATGATTATATGTGTAGATAACCTGTGTAAATAATGGTTAACATGGTGTCAGTGTTGTTCGCTTTGCAGTGTAGTTCTCTCTAACACTTGCATTGTTATTTTACTTAAAGTTTAGATGATCACTAAACCTATAAGCCATAACGAAATGGGAGATGCAGAATGGACGGGCTTTGGCCTTCAGGAGGGATAAACCCGCTCCAAGGAAACGGAAGTGACGTGACCTCTGTCAGAAGGTAAAGTAGAGAAACATATGTACCTATTACTTATTATTCACATATGATAAGTAGATTACTGAACATTTACAATTTACTGGTGCAAATATTATCAATCAAAGGATTTACACTGAGTGACTCACTCCAGACTAAAACATAATGATGATAGTTTCAGATTAAGAAATGCCTCATGCATACATTTTATATCACACCCCCAGTAGTTACCCCCACCCAGAGCCCAGCCTCCTCCGTGTGGCCTGCCAGGAGCCCCCAGAGCCCAGCCTCCTCCCAAGCAGTCTCTGGGTGCTGTCCATGTACGGCAGGGATATCCTCTCCCACATGGACCATATCAAGGCCAGCATCACCTCCACATTTGGTTCCATCTTAAAGATGGACTCAACCAAAAAGGTCAAACATAACGTGACTGTGTATTTGATTTCCGTGCTTGTTAAACTCTCTTATAAACAATAACATTACAAACTAGTTTTTATTTTAAATGTGTTCGGTTATAAATCTGGAAACATTAACTGCTATAGATCATTCCTAATAAATGCCTCAATTTCGCTGTTGTCACATTCCAGATCACAAAGCATCAAAGCAAGGTGGAGATGCAGCTCTTCCCTGCTCCACCCTCAGGTCCTCAGGTGGTGTTGCAGCTGTTCCCTACTCCACCCTCAGCTCCTCAGGTGGTGTTGCAGCTCTTCCCTGCTCCACCCTCAGGTCCTCAGGTGGTGTTGCAGCTCTTCCCTGCTCCACTCTCTGGCCCTCAGGTGGAGATGCAGCTGTTCCCTGCTCCACCCTATGGCCCTCAGGTGGTGATGCAGCGCTTCCCTGCTCCACCTTTGGGCTCCATGATATTTACACCAGTGAGCTCACAGGTTCCTGTCCTGGTCGCTGCTCCACAGGCTCTGAATGCCAGCCTCTCTCTGCTTTTCCTGCTCCTAGTCCTGCTCCTGCTCCATACAGCCAAACACTGACCCGCAAAGTACTGCCCAACACGTGTGGAGGTGTGGGAGCTTTGGGACAGCGGACACTGGACACAGCCAGTACAGGGAGTAGTGAACTACATTGTGCCAAAGGAGCAGTGGTTGGAGGACATAACAACATGTATACCCCCCCCACCAGAGGCATGGACCCTGGACACAGCCAGTACAGGGAGTAGTGAACTACATTGTGCCAAAGGAGCAATGGTTGGAGGACAAAACAAAATGTATATCCCCCCCACCAGAGGCATGGACACTCCACACTTATTTATGTATATAGTTCGGTGTATAGTTTGATATTTATTTATATATATGATATGTATATATTTTAT
Organism: Pogonophryne albipinna; assembly: GCA_028583405.1. Classification (NCBI taxonomy): domain Eukaryota; kingdom Metazoa; phylum Chordata; class Actinopteri; order Perciformes; family Artedidraconidae; genus Pogonophryne; species Pogonophryne albipinna. Next base: position 33,854,383 of record CM053251.1, read on the forward strand.
TAAGTTTATTTTATGTTAAAACTCATTTAGAGTGTTATTTTGTTATACTGCACCTTACTTACTTTTAAGGGTTGTTTTACATTTTATTAAGTTGAACTACTTTAAAATAAAGGTTTGGTTCTATCAAGTTCGTGACTGTTCAATAATTGAGTGCTATGTTTAGAATTTCTATAGGTTTTCTCTTTGTTTGTTAAAAGAAATACATTATAACACCAATACCTTCTTAGTTCATATTAAATGTAATGGTTACATTTAAGTATTTGTCCACAGCACACAAACCATGAGCTGGTCCATATTGGGTACTTCAAAACTATCCCTGATAAAGAAAATAATAATAATTGTATGTAATAAACTTGAAAGAAGTAGATACGTTTTACTTAATATTTATTAGAAATATATAATATTTAATAGAAATGTGTTAATAGTTAACTGCATAACACAAGTGTTATTAGTCAACAAACGCATACGTTGTTGGTCTTTATTAAAGTACTTCTGTATATAAATACTTTTACATGCAGAAGGGAAACAGGGAGCAAGAGAATCGTTTTTTTCCTCTTTTTCCTCTCTTTCTCCCTCTTTTTTCTTCTCCCCCTTCTTCCCCCTTCTTCTCCTTTCTTCCCCCCCCTTGCAAGACTATTGTTCCCCAGCTTTGGCGCAATTGGTTAGCGCGTTCGGCTGTTAACCGAAAGGTTGGTGGTTCAAGTCCACCCAGGGACGTTTACTGTTTGAATAGACATCTAAGGTAACATGCCAGTTGACGTGTTCAGGGGCAAGTTTCCAGGAAACCAGTAACAACAATATAACTGTTACAAGTCATCATTTGCTGTACATCCTTGTTTCCACAAAAATTGAAAACATGAACTAAAGCTTTAAAAGCTAGCGCACATTTAGCTTCCACAGGTTTCATTTGAGGCAACTGCTACTTCTCTCTATTCTAGGCAAACAAACTTCTTGAATCAAAGAGCAAATTAAGGAGGGTGGGCCCAGCGATCCATGCCAAGTCCCTTTTAGCAGGGTAGCATGTCTCTGTGGCGCAATTGGTTAGCGCGTTCGGCTGTTAACCGAAAGGTTGGTGGTTCAAGTCCACCCAGGGATGTTTAATGTTTGAATAAACATGTAAGGTAACATGCCAGTTTACGTGTTCAGGGGCAAGGTTCCAGAAAACCAGTAACAACAATATAACTGTTACAAGTCATCATCTGCTGTACGTCCTTTTGTTCCACAATAATTGAAGACATGAACTGAAGCTTTAAAAGCTAGCGCACATTTAGCTTACACAGGTTTCATTTGAGGCAACTTCTACATTTCTGTATTCTAGGCAAACAAACTTCTTGAATCAAAGAGCAAATTAAGGAGGGTGGGCCCAGCGATCCATGCCAAGTCCCTTTTAGCAGGGTAGCATGTCTCTGTGGCGCAATTGGTTAGCGCGTTCGGCTGTTAACCGAAAGGTTGGTGGTTCAAGTCCACCCAGGGACAGTTTACTGTTTGAATAGACATCTAAGGTAACATGCCAGTTGACGTGTTCAGGGGCAAGTTTCCAGGAAACCAGTAACAACAATATAACTGTTACAAGTCATCATTTGCTGTACGTCCTTGTTTCCACAAAAATTGAAAACATGAACTAAAGCTTTAAAAGCTAGCGCACATTTAGCTTCCACAGGTTTCATTTGAGGCAACTTCTACTTCTCTCTATTCTAGGCAAACAAACTTCTTGAATCAAAGAGCAAATTAAGGAGGGTGGGGCCAGCGATCCAATGCCAAGTCCCCTTTTAGCAGGGTAGCATGTCTCTGTGGCGCAATTGGTTAGCGCGTTCGGCTGTTAACCGAAAGGTTGGTGGTTCAAGTCCACCCAGGGACGTTTACTGTTTGAATAGACATCTAAGGTAACATGCCAGTTGACGTGTTCAGGGGCAAGTTTCCAGGAAACCAGTAACAACAATATAACTGTTACAAGTCATCATTTGCTGTACGTCCTTGTTTCCACAAAAATTGAAAACATGAACTAAAGCTTTAAAAGCTAGCGCACATTTAGCTTCCACAGGTTTCATTTGAGGCAACTTCTACTTCTCTCTATTCTAGGCAAACAAACTTCTTGAATCAAAGAGCAAATTAAGGAGGGTGGGCCCAGCGATCCATGCCAAGTCCCTTTTAGCAGGGTAGCATGTCTCTGTGGCGCTAGCTGGCGCAGGACCGTCTGTTAAAAATCCAATCTATCACCATTCATGATACTCGCTGTCCATTGTGAGATTGGATTTAAACCAATCACGACGCGAGTTGACAATGGACGGAGCCAATCACGTCACGGCATCACAATGGACAGAGCCACTCACGGCACGGCTTCTCCCCGAACCCGCCCCCCTCACGCTTTTGATTGACACAGTGGACAAATCGCGAGGCGCATCAGAGGTGTTCAGAGTAAGTAACAACACTACCTGTTTCTATTTTCCCGTTTTCAGTCATAAAACCTATTTTTACAACGTCGTTTTGGCGTCAACTTTTACATTACGGTATACAGTCGGCAACTTCAGTCTGCATAAAGTTAGCAAGCCAGCATTGCTAATGCTATCGTGTCTAGGTTAAATACACGTTATTATATTAATCAATGTCAACAGCCATGTGTTATACATCCGATTGACAACAGTCATTTAAATAAGCTGTTAAACGACTCTTGTATGAATGGGCATGTTGTAATTAGTAACTACACTTCTGTGAGCAGTGGTACAGAAGTCATACAGCATACTGTATACACAGAGGTGGGAAGTAACTAAGAACATTTACTCAAGTGCTGTACTTAAGTAGAATTTTGAGATACTTGTACTTCACTTGAGTGTTTCCATATTTTTCTACTGTGTACTTCTACTCCACTACAATTCAGAGGTAACTGGTGTACTTTTACTCCATTACTCCACCATTTTATGAGTTTATGTTTATCAGTTGATTTGTTCATATAGACACCTAAAGTATATCATATATTATATGATATAAATATCTTTATGTGAGATAAGGGATCGTTGCTCACTATGATATGATAAAGTGTGTTATATGCTCCAGGAAGGATACAGTATATTGTTGAATATATATTCAAGATAGCTATATACTGTATATAACATTACATTAATTGTAATTCAATATACACACATCAATCATATATGGATAAAAGGACAACTTCACCGTTTATGAACATGATGTGTGTTTATACATGATTATATGTGTAGATAACCTGTGTAAATAATGGTTAACATGGTGTCAGTGTTGTTCGCTTTGCAGTGTAGTTCTCTCTAACACTTGCATTGTTATTTTACTTAAAGTTTAGATGATCACTAAACCTATAAGCCATAACGAAATGGGAGATGCAGAATGGACGGGCTTTGGCCTTCAGGAGGGATAAACCCGCTCCAAGGAAACGGAAGTGACGTGACCTCTGTCAGAAGGTAAAGTAGAGAAACATATGTACCTATTACTTATTATTCACATATGATAAGTAGATTACTGAACATTTACAATTTACTGGTGCAAATATTATCAATCAAAGGATTTACACTGAGTGACTCACTCCAGACTAAAACATAATGATGATAGTTTCAGATTAAGAAATGCCTCATGCATACATTTTATATCACACCCCCAGTAGTTACCCCCACCCAGAGCCCAGCCTCCTCCGTGTGGCCTGCCAGGAGCCCCCAGAGCCCAGCCTCCTCCCAAGCAGTCTCTGGGTGCTGTCCATGTACGGCAGGGATATCCTCTCCCACATGGACCATATCAAGGCCAGCATCACCTCCACATTTGGTTCCATCTTAAAGATGGACTCAACCAAAAAGGTCAAACATAACGTGACTGTGTATTTGATTTCCGTGCTTGTTAAACTCTCTTATAAACAATAACATTACAAACTAGTTTTTATTTTAAATGTGTTCGGTTATAAATCTGGAAACATTGACTGCTATAGATCATTTCTAATAAATGCCTCAATTTCGCTGTTGTCACATTCCAGATCACAAAGCATCAAAGCAAGGTGGAGATGCAGCTCTTCCCTGCTCCACCCTCAGGTCCTCAGGTGGTGTTGCAGCTGTTCCCTGCTCCACCCTCAGCTCCTCAGGTGGTGTTGCAGCTCTTCCCTGCTCCACCCTCAGGTCCTCAGGTGGTGTTGCAGCTCTTCCCTGCTCCACTCTCTGGCCCTCAGGTGGAGATGCAGCTGTTCCCTGCTCCACCCTATGGCCCTCAGTTGGTGATGCAGCGCTTCCCTGCTCCACCTTTGGGCTCCATGATATTTACACCAGTGAGCTCACAGGTTCCTGTCCTGGTCGCTGCTCCACAGGCTCTGAATGCCAGCCTCTCTCTGCTTTTCCTGCTCCTAGTCCTGCTCCTGCTCCATACAGCCAAACACTGACCCGCAAAGTACTGCCCAACACGTGTGGAGGTGTGGGAGCTTTGGGACAGCGGACACTGGACACAGCCAGTACAGGGAGTAGTGAACTACATTGTGCCAAAGGAGCAGTGGTTGGAGGACATAACAACATGTATACCCCCCCCCACCAGAGGCATGGACCCTGGACACAGCCAGTACAGGGAGTAGTGAACTACATTGTGCCAAAGGAGCAATGGTTGGAGGACAAAACAAAATGTATATCCCCCCCACCAGAGGCATGGACACTCCACACTTATTTATGTATATAGTTCGGTGTATAGTTTGATATTTATTTATATATATGATATGTATATATTTTATTAAGTTTATTTTATGTTAAAACTCATTTAGAGTGTTATTTTGTTATACTGCACCTTACTTACTTTTAAGGGTTGTTTTACATTTTATTAAGTTGAACTACTTTAAAATAAAGGTTTGGTTCTATCAAGTTCGTGACTGTTCAATAATTGAGTGCTATGTTTAGAATTTCTATAGGTTTTCTCTTTGTTTGTTAAAGAAATACATTATAACACCAATACCTTCTTAGTTCATATTAAATGTAATGGTTACATTTAAGTATTTGTCCACAGCACACAAACCATGAGCTGGTCCATATTGGGTTCTTCAAAACTATCCCTGATAAAGAAAATAATAATAATTGTATGTAATAAACTTGAAAGAAGTAGATACGTTCTACTTAATATTTATTAGAAATATATAATATTTAATAGAAATGTGTTAATAGTTAACTGCATAACACAAGTGTTATTAGTCAACAAACGCATACGTTGTTGGTCTTTATTAAAGTACTTCTGTATATAAATACTTTTACATGCAGAAGGGAAACAGGGAGCAAGAGAATCGTTTTTTCCTCTTTTTCCTCTCTTTCTCCCTCTTTTTTCTTCTCCCCCTTCTTCCCCCTTCTTCTCCTTTCTTCCCCCCCCTTGCAAGACTATTGTTCCCCTGCTTTGGCGCAATTGGTTAGCGCGTTCGGCTGTTAACCGAAAGGTTGGTGGTTCAAGTCCACCCAGGAACGTTTACTGTTTGAATAGACATCTAAGGTAACATGCCAGTTGACGTGTTCAGGGGCAGGTTTCCAGGAAACCAGTAACAACAATATAACTGTTACAAGTCATCGTGAGCTGTAAGTCCTTGTTTCCACAAAAATTGAAGACATGGACTAAAGCTTTAAAAGCTAGCGCACATTTAGCTTACACAGGTTTCATTTGAGGCAACTTCTACATTTCTGTATTCTAGGCAAACAAACTTCTTGAATCAAAGAGCAAATTAAGGAGGGTGGGGCCAGCTATCCAAGCCAAGCCCCTTTTAGCAGGGTAGCATGTCTCTGTGGCGCTAGCTGGCGCAGGACCGTCTGTCAAAATCCAATCTATCACCCAATCATGATACTCGCTGTCCATTGTGAGATTGGATTTAAACCAATCACGACGCGAGTTCACAATGGACGGAGCCAATCACGTCACGGCATCACAATGGACAGAGCCACTCACGGCACGGCTTCTCCCCGAACCCGCCCCCCTCACGCTTTTGGTTGACACAGTGGACAAATCGCGAGGCGCATCAGAGGTGTTCAGAGTAAGTAACAACACTACCTGTTTCTATTTTCCCGTTTTCAGTCATAAAACCTATTTTTACAACCGTCGTTTTTGGCGTAAACTTTTACATTACGGTATACAGTCGGCAACTTCAGTCTGCATAAGTTAGCAAGCCAGCATTGCTAATGCTATCGTGTCTAGGTTAAATACACGTTATTATATTAATCAATGTCAACAGCCATGTGTGATAAAGTGTGTTATATGCTCCAGGAAGGACACAGTATATTGTTGAATATATATTCAAGATAGCTATATACTGTATATAACATTACATTAATTGTAATTCAATATACACACATCAATCATTTATGGATAAAAGGACAACTTCACCGTTTATGAACATGATGTGTGTTTATACATGATTATATGTGTAGATAACCTGTATAAATAATGGTTAACATGGTGTCAGTGTTGTTCGCTTTGCAGTGTAGTTCTCTCTAACACTTGCATTGTTATTTTACTTAAAGTTTAGATGCTCACTAAACCTATAAGCCATAACGAAATGGGAGATACGGAATGGACGGGCTTTGGCCTTCAGGAGGGATAAACCCGCTCCAAGGAAACGGAAGTGACGTGACCTCTGTCAGAAGGTAAAGTATAGAAACATATGTACCTATTACTTATTATTCACATATGATAAGTAGATTACTGAACATTTACAATGTACTGGTGCAAATATTATCAATCAAAGGATTTACACTGAGTGACTCACTCCAGACTAAAACATAATGATGATAGTTTCAGATTAAGAAATGCCTCATGCATACATTTTATATCACACCCCCAGTAGTTACCCCCACCCAGAGCCTAGCCTCCTCCCTGTGGCCTGCCAGGAGCCCCTAGAGCCCAGCCTCCTCCCTGTGGCCTGCCAGGAGCCCCCAGAGCCCAGCCTCCTCCCAAGCAGTCTCTGGGTGCTGTCCATGTACGGCAGGGATATCCTCTCCCACATGGACCATATCAAGGCCAGCATCACCTCCACATTTGGTTCCATCTTAAAGATGGACTCAATCAAAAAGGTCATACATAACGTGACTGTGTATTTGATTTCCGTGTTTGTTAAACTCTCTTATAAACAATAACATTACAAACTAGTTTTTATTATAAATGTGTTCGGTTATAAATCTGGAAACATTAACTGCTATAGATCATTTCTAATAAATGCCTCAACTTCGCTGTTGTCACATTCCAGATCACAAAGCATCAAAGCAAGGTGGAGATGTAGCTCTTCCCTGCTCCACCCTCAGGTCCTCAGGTGGTGATTCAGCGCTTCCCTGCTCCACCTTTGGGCTCCATGATATTTACTCCAGTGAGCTTACAGGTTCCTGTCCTGGTCGCTGCTCCACAGGCTCTGAATGCCAGCCTCTCTCTGCTTTTCCTGCTCCTAGTCCTGCTCCTGCTCCATACAGCCAAACACTGCCCTGCAAAGTACTGCCCAACACGTGTGGAGGTGTGGGAGCTTTGGGACAGCGGACACTGGACACAGCCAGTACAGGGAGTAGTGAACTACATTGTGCCAAAGGAGCAATGGTTGAAGGACATAACAAAATGTATACCCCCCCACCAGAGGCATGGACACTGGACACTTATTTATGTATATAGTTCGGTGTATAGTTTGATATTTATTTATATATATGATATGTATATATTTTATTAAGTTTATGATAATGTTTATTTTATGTTAAAACTCATTTTAGAGTGTTATTTTGTTATACTGCACCTTACTTACTTTTAAGGGTTGTTTTACATTTTATTAAGTTGAACTACTTTAAAATAAAGGTTTGGTTCTATCAAGTTCGTGACTGTCCAATAATTGAGTGCTTTGTTTAGAATTTCTATCGGTTTTCTCTTTGTTTGTTAAAAGAAATACATTATAACACCAATACCTTCTTAGTTCATATTAAATGTAATGGTTACATTTAAGTATTTGTCCACAGCACACAAACCATGAGCTGGTCCATATTGGGTACTTCAAAACTATCCCTGATAAAGAAAATAATAATAATTGTATTTAATAAACTTGAAAGAAGTAGATACGTTTTACTTAATATTTATTAGAAATATATAATATTTATTAGAAATGTGTTAATAGTTAACTGCATAACACAAGTGTTATTAGTCAACAAACGCATACGTTGTTGGTCTTTATTAAAGTACTTCTGTATATAAATACATTTACATGCAGAAGGGAAACAGGGAGCAAGAGAATCGTTTTTTCTCCTCTTTTTCCTCTCTTTCTCCCTCTTTTTTCTTCTTCCCCTTCTTCCCCCTTCTTCTCCTTTCTTCCCCCCCCCTTGCAAGACTATTGTTCCCCAGCTTTGGTGCAATTGGTTAGCGCGTTCGGCTGTTAACCGAAAGGTTGGTGGTTCAAGTCCACCCAGGGACGTTTACTGTTTGAATAGACATCTAAGGTAACATGCCAGTTGACGTGTTCAGGGGCAAGTTTCCAGGAAACCAGTAACAACAATATAACTGTTACAAGTCATCATTTGCTGTACGTCCTTGTTTCCACAAAAATTGAAAACATGAACTAAAGCTTTAAAAGCTAGCGCACATTTAGCTTCCACAGGTTTCATTTGAGGCAACTGCTACTTCTCTCTATTCTAGGCAAACAAACTTCTTGAATCAAAGAGCAAATTAAGGAGGGTGGGCCCAGCGATCCATGCCAAGTCCCTTTTAGCAGGGTAGCATGTCTCTGTGGCGCAATTGGTTAGCGCGTTCGGCTGTTAACCGAAAGGTTGGTGGTTCAAGTCCACCCAGGGACGTTTAATGTTTGAATAAACATGTAAGGTAACATGCCAGTTTACGTGTTCAGGGGCAAGGTTTCCAGAAAACCAGTAACAACAATATAACTGTTACAAGTCATCATCTGCTGTACGTCCTTGTTTCCACAAAAATTGAAGACATGAACTAAGCTTTAAAAGCTAGCGCACATTTAGCTTACACAGGTTTCATTTGAGGCAACTTCTACATTCTCTGTATTCTAGGCAAACAAACTTCTTGAATCAAAGAGCAAATTAAGGAGGGTGGGCCCAGCTATCCAATGCCAAGTCCCCTTTTAGCAGGGTAGCATGTCTCTGTGGCGCAATTGGTTAGCGCGTTCGGCTGTTAACCGAAAGGTTGGTGGTTCAAGTCCACCCAGGGACGTTTAATGTTTGAATAAACATGTAAGGTAACATGCCAGTTGACGTGTTCAGGGGCAGGTTTCCAGGAAACCAGTAACAACAATATAACTGTTACAAGTCATCATTAGCTGTAAGTCCTTGTTTCCACAAAAATTGAAGACATGGACTAAAGCTTTAAAAGCTAGCGCACATTTAGCTTCCACAGGTTTCATTTGAGGCAACTTCTACATTTCTGTATTCTAGGCAAACAAACTTCTTGAATCAAAGAGCAAATTAAGGAGGGTGGGCCCAGCGATCCATGCCAAGTCCCTTTTAGTAGGGTAGCATGTCTCTGTGGCGCAATTGGTTAGCGCGTTCGGCTGTTAACCGAAAGGTTGGTGGTTCAAGTCCACCCAGGGACGTTTACTGTTTGAATAGACATCTAAGGTAACATGCCAGTTTACGTGTTCAGGGGCAAGGTTCCAGGAAACCAGTAACAACAATATAACTGTTACAAGTCATCATTTGCTGTACGTCCTTTGTTTCCACAAAAATTGAAGACATGAACTAAAGCTTTAAAAGCTAGCGCACATTTAGCTTCCACAGGTTTCATTTGAGGCAACTTCTACATTCTCTGTATTCTAGGCAAACAAACTTCTTGAATCAAAGAGCAAATTAAGGAGGGTGGGCCCAGCGATCCATGCCAAGTCCCCTTTTAGCAGGGTAGCATGTCTCTGTGGCGCAATTGGTTAGCGCGTTCGGCTGTTAACCGAAAGGTTGGTGGTTCAAGTCCACCCAGGGACGTTTACTGTTTGAATAAGACATCTAAGGTAACATGCCAGTTGACGTATTCAGGGGCAAGTTTCCAGGAAACCAGTAACAACAATATAACTGTTACAAGTCATCATCTGCTGTACGTCCTTTTGTTCCACAATAATTGAAGACATGAACTGAAGCTTTAAAAGCTAGCGCACATTTAGCTTACACAGGTTTCATTTGAGGCAACTTCTACATTCTCTGTATTCTAGGCAAACAAACTTCTTGAATCAAAGAGCAAATTAAGGAGGGTGGGCCCAGCGATCCAATGCCAAGTCCCTTTTAGCAGGGTAGCATGTCTCTGTGGCGCAATTGGTTAGCGCGTTCGGCTGTTAACCGAAAGGTTGGTGGTTCAAGTCCACCCAGGGACGTTTACTGTTTGAATAGACATCTAAGGTAACATGCCAGTTGACGTGTTCAGGGGCAAGTTTCCAGGAAACCAGTAACAACAATATAACTGTTACAAGTCATCATTTGCTGTACGTCCTTGTTTCCACAAAAATTGAAAACATGAACTAAAGCTTTAAAAGCTAGCGCACATTTAGCTTCCACAGGTTTCATTTGAGGCAACTTCTACTTCTCTCTATTCTAGGCAAACAAACTTCTTGAATCAAAGAGCAAATTAAGGAGGGTGGGCCCAGCGATCCATGCCAAGTCCCTTTTAGCAGGGTAGCATGTCTCTGTGGCGCAATTGGTTAGCGCGTTCGGCTGTTAACCGAAAGGTTGGTGGTTCAAGTCCACCCAGGGACGTTTACTGTTTGAATAGACATCTAAGGTAACATGCCAGTTGACGTGTTCAGGGGCAAGTTTCCAGGAAACCAGTAACAACAATATAACTGTTACAAGTCATCATTTGCTGTACGTCCTTGTTTCCACAAAAATTGAAAACATGAACTAAAGCTTTAAAAGCTAGCGCACATTTAGCTTCCACAGGTTTCATTTGAGGCAACTTCTACTTCTCTCTATTCTAGGCAAACAAACTTCTTGAATCAAAGAGCAAATTAAGGAGGGTGGGCCCAGCGATCCATGCCAAGTCCCTTTTAGCAGGGTAGCATGTCTCTGTGGCGCAATTGGTTAGCGCGTTCGGCTGTTAACCGAAAGGTTGGTGGTTCAAGTCCACCCAGGGACGTTTAATGTTTGAATAAACATGTAAGGTAACATGCCAGTTTACGTGTTCAGGGGCAAGGTTCCAGAAAACCAGTAACAACAATATAACTGTTACAAGTCATCATCTGCTGTACGTCCTTTTGTTCCACAATAATTGAAGACATGAACTGAAGCTTTAAAAGCTAGCGCACATTTAGCTTACACAGGTTTCATTTGAGGCAACTTCTACATTTCTGTATTCTAGGCAAACAAACTTCTTGAATCAAAGAGCAAATTAAGGAGGGTGGGGCCCAGCGATCCAATGCCAAGTCCCCTTTTAGCAGGGTAGCATGTCTCTGTGGCGCAATTGGTTAGCGCGTTCGGCTGTTAACCGAAAGGTTGGTGGTTCAAGTCCACCCAGGGACGTTTACTGTTTGAATAGACATCTAAGGTAACATGCCAGTTGACGTGTTCAGGGGCAAGTTTCCAGGAAACCAGTAACAACAATATAACTGTTACAAGTCATCATTTGCTGTACGTCCTTGTTTCCACAAAAATTGAAAACATGAACTAAAGCTTTAAAAGCTAGCGCACATTTAGCTTCCACAGGTTTCATTTGAGGCAACTTCTACTTCTCTCTATTCTAGGCAAACAAACTTCTTGAATCAAAGAGCAAATTAAGGAGGGTGGGCCCAGCGATCCATGCCAAGTCCCTTTTAGCAGGGTAGCATGTCTCTGTGGCGCAATTGGTTAGCGCGTTCGGCTGTTAACCGAAAGGTTGGTGGTTCAAGTCCACCCAGGGACGTTTAATGTTTGAATAAACATGTAAGGTAACATGCCAGTTTACGTGTTCAGGGGCAAGGTTCCAGAAAACCAGTAACAACAATATAACTGTTACAAGTCATCATCTGCTGTACGTCCTTTTGTTCCACAATAATTGAAGACATGAACTGAAGCTTTAAAAGCTAGCGCACATTTAGCTTACACAGGTTTCATTTGAGGCAACTTCTACATTTCTGTATTCTAGGCAAACAAACTTCTTGAATCAAAGAGCAAATTAAGGAGGGTGGGGCCAGCTATCCAAGCCAAGTCCCTTTTAGCAGGGTAGCATGTCTCTGTGGCGCAATTGGTTAGCGCGTTCGGCTGTTAACCGAAAGGTTGGTGGTTCAAGTCCACCCAGGGACGTTTACTGTTTGAATAGACATCTAAGGTAACATGCCAGTTGACGTGTTCAGGGGCAAGTTTCCAGGAAACCAGTAACAACAATATAACTGTTACAAGTCATCATTTGCTGTACGTCCTTGTTTCCACAAAAATTGAAAACATGAACTAAAGCTTTAAAAGCTAGCGCACATTTAGCTTCCACAGGTTTCATTTGAGGCAACTTCTACATTTCTGTATTCTAGGCAAACAAACTTCTTGAATCAAAGAGCAAATTAAGGAGGGTGGGCCCAGCGATCCATGCCAAGTCCCTTTTAGCAGGGTAGCATGTCTCTGTGGCGCAATTGGTTAGTGCGTTCGGCTGTTAACCGAAAGGTTGGTGGTTCAAGTCCACCCAGGGACGTTTACTGTTTGAATAGACATCTAAGGTAACATGCCAGTTGACGTGTTCAGGGGCAAGGTTCCAGAAAACCAGTAACAACAATATAACTGTTACAAGTCATCATTGCTGTACGTCCTTGTTTCCACAAAAATTGAAGACATGAACTAAAGCTTTAAAAGCTAGCGCACATTTAGCTTCCACAGGTTTCATTTTAGGCAACTTCTACTTCTCTGTATTCTAGGCAAACAAACTTCTTGAATCAAAGAGCAAATTAAGGAGGGTGGGCCCAGCGATCCATGCCAAGTCCCTTTTAGCAGGGTAGCATGTCTCTGTGGCGCAATTGGTTAGCGCGTTCGGCTGTTAACCGAAAGGTTGGTGGTTCAAGTCCACCCAGGGACGTTTACTGTTTGAATAGACATCTAAGGTAACATGCCAGTTGACGTGTTCAGGGGCAAGTTTCCAGGAAACCAGTAACAACAATATAACTGTTACAAGTCATCATTTGCTGTACGTCCTTGTTTCCACAAAAATTGAAAACATGAACTAAAGCTTTAAAAGCTAGCGCACATTTAGCTTCCACAGGTTTCATTTGAGGCAACTTCTACTTCTCTCTATTCTAGGCAAACAAACTTCTTGAATCAAAGAGCAAATTAAGGAGGGTGGGCCCAGCGATCCATGCCAAGTCCCTTTTAGCAGGGTAGCATGTCTCTGTGGCGCAATTGGTTAGCGCGTTCGGCTGTTAACCGAAAGGTTGGTGGTTCAAGTCCACCCAGGGACGTTTAATGTTTGAATAAACATGTAAGGTAACATGCCAGTTTACGTGTTCAGGGGCAAGGTTCCAGAAAACCAGTAACAACAATATAACTGTTACAAGTCATCATCTGCTGTACGTCCTTTTGTTTCCACAATAATTGAAGACATGAACTGAAGCTTTAAAAGCTAGCGCACATTTAGCTTCCACAGGTTTCATTTGAGGCAACTTCTACTTCTCTCTATTCTAGGCAAACAAACTTCTTGAATCAAAGAGCAAATTAAGGAGGGTGGGCCCAGCGATCCATGCCAAGTCCCTTTTAGCAGGGTAGCATGTCTCTGTGGCGCAATTGGTTAGCGCGTTCGGCTGTTAACCGAAAGGTTGGTGGTTCAAGTCCACCCAGGGACGTTTAATGTTTGAATAAACATGTAAGGTAACATGCCAGTTGACGTGTTCAGGGGCAGGTTTCCAGGAAACCAGTAACAACAATATAACTGTTACAAGTCATCATTAGCTGTAAGTCCTTGTTTCCACAAAAATTGAAGACATGGACTAAAGCTTTAAAAGCTAGCGCACATTTAGCTTCCACAGGTTTCATTTGAGGCAACTTCTACTTCTCTCTATTCTAGGCAAACAAACTTCTTGAATCAAAGAGCAAATTAAGGAGGGTGGGGCCAGCTATCCAAGCCAAGCCCCTTTTAGCAGGGTAGCATGTCTCTGTGGCGCAATTGGAAAGCAATAATTAGTACTTTGTCAGGCTTAATATTTATACCCCCAAAGCTTTTTTCTTATTCAAAATAAGACCTTAACCTAAAGTATAGTTAATGTTTAAATAAAGCCTTATTAGTTTGTCTGTCTGTGTCTCCTATTAATATCTAATGATAAAAATAATAAATTTCAATAACGTCCCTTTCTATCAGCTGTGCACCGTAAAGGTGTACATATATCAATATACCGATTGGATCAAATATAAAAGTCAGCCAAATTAGTATTGATACTGCAAGGAGACTTATATTGTGAAGAGAAATTGAAGATTTTGTTTGATTGCTGATATATTTATGATCCACATCACATATTCCGTTTCGGCGTCAGTTATTCCTGTTTGTCTAGAAGTCCTCTCATCAGGGCTCTATAAATAGCGAACTACGGCAGATATGTAATATTTAATGCAGCCAAACCGTGTATTACAATGCCGTTATGTGATGACCTTCAAAGAGAAAAGCAAGCAAACTCGGAATAAAGTATTATTTTTAATTTTTTTTAAATGTTTTCGGATTTCACATCAACAGGAAGTCCGGTTAACTATAATGTCCGTGCGCAACAATACCCCAACCCATAGATCCGCGGGTGAATAATGTCAATCACCACATTACACACATCCCTTCACATTTAAATTAAAATTTACATTAAAGTATTTCGTGAGGCCTTCTAAAATGTTTTTAAATATAATTAGGGTTGTAGTTGAAGAGTTTGTAAATTATTGCGTTGCGCAATCGCACAACGGCACGTCCATTATTTCCACAACCACACATGGATTAACATCGATTTAATACATTAATGTAGCCTTTGTTTCTGCTAAAAGAGGTGTCGACCAGCTAGGGCAACAAGAAAATCGGCGAAATCGAGTGTGACTATTAAAAAATAAATAATTATTATATTAATATTGACAATAACAACCGACCGTCGGGGTAGCATTTTCCATTATATATGCATTTTAGTAGAGTATACAAATAAATGCCTTTAAAATAGGATGCAAGCAACACTAGTTTCTTAACCTGAATTGATAATAGACTATAATCAATTTAAGTTTGCATTCTTATACCATTTTGTACAATAATTATAATGAATAAGTTCAAACAAACTAAAACTTACAGCTGATTAATAACGGTATCTAACTTGAGTTTTTATTATATCAAAAACCTGTTGAAATGCTACTGTTGTTTTTACTGTCTCCCAAAAGCGCGTCGGCAGCCTCCAGGAATGCTTCTTTCACAACTTTGCCATCTTTGAAAGACTTCATGTGTTTCGCAAGAACGTGACTGACACGATAAGATGCTCTGGTAGCAGCCTTGCTCTTGTTGTTGGGCCTGGTGAAAATGGACTGCTGTGCATTTAGCTGTCCTTTCAGGTCCCTCACCTTTTGGGAGCGTAGGGCAGAATTAGGAGGGAATTCCCGTCTCGTAATGTTTGTGCACTGTTTTGAAATGCCGCTCCTAAATTACCCTTCTTCGATAAGGCCACGCTCGCATTGCAGATGAGACAGATGGACTTTGAATTGGAATAGATACAAAAATAATCATCCTCCCACTCGGAATGAAAATTATATGTTTTGGGCTTTTTTGCTTCTGCCATAATTGCGGTCTTGTGTGTGTGCGGACTGTCACTCCTGTTGACACGGACAACGTCAGCGAACTAGTGCCCACTGCCCACCAGCCACGCCCCGACACATGGGGTCACGCCGGCCAATCACAAAGCTTTGATGCGTCCAAGTGCATTATTCTGGCACAGGAAGATTATGTTATAGGACATTAGCGATAAAACTGAATATTGTTGTTCTTTTTTTAGACACATCTCGCGATCGACCGGTCGATCCAGGACCCGACCACAGCAACAGGATCAGCCTCGACTCAGGATCCCGGCGTAGATATAGACACAAAAAAGACATTTGGGGGAAGCTGGGTTAATCTGAACATGAGAGTACACAGGTACAGACAGACAGAAGGAAGAAGGAAGAAGTAAGGTGTCCCCCAACAGTCCAAGCCTATAGCAGCTAGACTACTGTAGTGCCGAGAGACGGGAGTCGGAGGCGGGGTATCAAAGGTACAAGCTAGACTTTTATTTAGCATCTGAAAACAACTTCATGCCCGGGAAGCAAAGACCGGCGGAAACAGGAATTCCGGTTCACTAAAATGTCCGTGCGGAACAATACCCCAACCCATAGATCTGTGGGTGAATAATGTTAATCACCACACAAGCCCCCCCAGTATTCACCCATAGTCAAAATCCTCGTGCCTGGGAGGAAGTACCACCCGACCCTGGCGCGTACGGACCACAGGGGCCGAGGAGGGCGGGGCCGCAGGCGAGGGCAGGGGCTCCAACGAGGGCGAGGGCATCCCCACAGGATGCGGGCCATGAGAGGGCGGCCCCGACGTGGGGGCAGAGCCAACTCCAACCGCCTGGAAACGTCCACGTGAGCAGGCTTAATCCGATCAACGGACACAGTCTCAGGCCTGCCACCAACGTCCACCACCAGGCTCTTGTCCCTGTGACGTATGACCCTAAACGGACCGTCGTAAGGGGGCCGCAGGGGACCTTGGTGGGCGTCGTGGCGAATAAAAACGAAATCCGCCCACCGTAATCCGGGGGACACCCGGAAAGCTGGGTTGCTGTGCTGCGACGTGGGGACAGGCGTGAATGTCCCGGCGGTCTCCAGCAGGTAGGAGCGCTGCCCGGCCGCAGACCAGGGCACAGTGGCGGTGGGAATGAATTCCCCGGGGACCCGTAGCGTCTGGCCATAGACGAGCTCCGCCGACGAGGACTGCAAGTCTTCTTTGGGAGCACACCTGAGGCCGAGCATAACCCACGGGAGCTTATCCACCCAGTTGCCGTCTGTCAAGCCGGCACGCAGTGACGCCTTCATGGACCGGTGAAACCGCTCACACAATCCGTTAGCCTGGGGGTGATATGCGGTGGTGCGGTGCAGCTTGACCCCCAAACCCACAGCAACAGCGTTCCACAGCTCCGAGGTGAACTGAGAACCGCGGTCAGAGGAGAGGTCAGACGGGGTCCCGAAGCGCGCCACCCACGTGCCGATGAAAGCGCGGGCGACGTCGGAAGCTGACGTCGAGACGAGGGGAACGGCCTCGGGCCAGCGGGTCGTCCTGTCCACCATCGTAAACAGGTAAGTGAAACCGTGAGAGGGGGGAAGCGGACCTACGAGGTCGACATTGACATGGTCAAACCTCCTCTCAGGAACCGCAACAAGTTCAAAAGGGGCCCTAGTATGGCGGTGGACTTTGGCCCGTTGACAGGCCACGCACGAGTCAACCCAGGACCTCACGTCCTTCTTAAGCCCCTGCCACACGAACTTCTGCGACAACAACTTCACGGACGGCTTCCTACCGGGCGGACTACGGCTCGGCTACCTTGGACATGCAGAAGGTCAGTGGCTTGTGATCCACGAACGCCGCAAACTCCCGGCCTTCCAGCAGGAAACGGAAGTGGCGAACCGCCAAATAGAGACCAAGGAGTTCTCTGTCGAAAGCGCTGTACTTGCGATAGACGAAGATGAATGGCATGTCTCTGAGCGCTGAATCCATCAGCCGCTGAAAGGACTGAGCTGCGTTCTTAAGTCCAAACGGCATACGCAGGAACTCGAAAAGCCCAAACGGCGTAATTACCGCAGTTTTGGGGACGTCCGAGGGCTGCACCGGAACCTGGTGGTAGCCCCGCACCAGATCCACCTTGGAGAAGACCAGCTTGCCCGCCAGGTGTGCAGAGAAGTCCTGGATGTGAGGCGGCGGTAGTCACCACACGGTCGCCAGCCGCCGGCTGATTTAGGGACCATGTGAAGCGGCGAAGCCCAAGGGCTGTCTGAGCGGCGGATGATGCCCAGACGCTCCATGTTGACGAACTCCGACTTGGCGACTGCCAGCATGTCAGGGTTGAGCTGCCGGGCCCTAGCGTAGACAGGGGGGCGTTCAGTGTCAATGTGGTGCTCTACCCCGTGTTTGGTAGTGGCAGCGGAAAAGGTGGGCTGCGCCAAGTCGGGAAACTCACTGAGAAGGTGCTGAAACTTGTCGCCCTGTGAGAGTGAGCTGGAGAGCCCACTGAATGACGCCTCGCCGCGGGTACATGTGAACGAGGCAAACGTCAGTGCGTCAACCAGGCGGCTGTTCTTGACGTCCACCAGCAGTCCGTGAGCGCACAGGAAGTCTGCGCCGAGGAGGGCGAAGGAGATGTCAGTCGTGACGAAATCCCACTTAAACCGCTGACCCTCGAAGCACAGGTCCACGTCTTTGTGCCATAGGTGCGAATAGGGGTGTCGTTAGCGGACGTTAAATGTGGGCTGTGGCCCCCACCGGCGGCGTCCTCCACGGTAGCCGGCAGGACGCTCCGCTGGGCTCCTGTGTCACAAAGGAGTCTGCGACCAGAGAGGGTGTCCCTGATGAACAGGAGCTGGTTGGATGTGCCCACGCTCGCGGCCACTACCGAGCGCAGGCCTTGGCGTTTCCCGTTACCTTGTAGGTGCAGGGGGGGCGGCACATCTTCGCCTTCGCCCCGTAGCGTGCATGGTAATAACACAGGCTAGGGCTGGAGTTGCTGACATCGGCCCCGGAGCTTCTGCTAGGTGGCATGCCTGTACCAGGGAAGGTGCCGCTGCGTGTCGGGGCCAGCACCTCAGGGGCAAAACGCTGGGTTGCCAGGAAGAACCGGTCAGCTTCTTCGGCCAAAGCGCGGGGCTCAGTAATAGCCGTGTTAGCGAGCGCTGTCTGTACATGCGGCGGCATATGCCGAAGAAACAGTTCTATGAACAAAAAATGAGGTTCTTCCGTACCCAGCAGGCTGAGCATCATCTCCATGTGGTCAGAAGGCTTGTTGTCCCCCAGGCTATGAATAGCGAGCAGGCGTCAGGCCCGTTCCGACCGTGACAGCTCGAAAGTCTTTAGCAGGAAAGCCTTGAACGCTGCATATTTATCCTGGGCAGGAGGAGATGTAATAAAGCCCACCGTCCGGGTCGCAGTGGAGCTCCCCAGCGCCGAAACGACGTGAAAATAGCGTGCTGCGTCGTCAGTCACTCCGCGGAGGGCGAACTGAGCCTCCGCCTGAGCGAACCATGCAGCCGCAGATGTCTCCCAAAACTCCGGCAATTTGAAAAAAACGGCGTTATTTGCCATGCTCGGTTCAGTCTCGAATCCTTCAACGAGACTTATGTCGGGGTCACCAATGTAGTGCCGAGAGACGGGAGTCGGAGGCGGGGTATCAAAGGTACAAGGTAGACTTTTATTTAGCATCTGAAAACACATGTAAACAACTTCATGCCCGGGAAGCGAAGACCGGCGGAAACAGGAATGTTTTTGACTACGATGAATAGCGTCGTCAATGCTTTAGTGACAAGGAAATGATTTGTTTAAATATTAGATATGAAGTTATCTGTGACTTCAGTGAAAATTAAGCTTATCCATTGCATTGCATTTGTTCAATAGGTTTGTGTCTTACCCTTACGTGTGATACATATGAATATGGCATATGAAAACAAATTAATTTGACTGACTCATGAAAAACTCATCCAAAGTAACAGTAAAATAAAAAGGACCTACACAATAATACTCTATCAAACTGATACAGTATAAGGACTGTGATATCCAGCAATTTATTAAGTATAACAATAAGATTATGACCTGTTTTCAAGAGAAGATAAAAAGTTGTTTGCATGTAAAGAAGTCTGTAACCCACGCATGTAACTTTACATCTGTTTGTTCAAAGTGTCCTTAAGGTGATCCAGACAGGCTGGACCAGAGGAGGAGAGACAGATCTGGACTCCTAACAGCAGAGAACTTCAGCACGGATTCCAAGGTACACCTTTTTCATACTTTACAAAGAATGCATAAAGTAATGACTCTAATACACTGATATACATGCCATTAAACATGACTAAATACTAGATCACCTACACATCAGTGATATTGAGTGTACTTTCTTAGCAAACGGTTACATTTACATTTTACCAAGCAACATAACTTGTTTGTTCAACTTTCACATTTCAATGTATTTTAGGCAAATATTATTGAACATAGTGAGAACTGCGACCCTTTGTCTCTGCATACTGACTGTAAAACAACATGTTAAAAGTGATTATTTTAGTGAGACAACCGAACAGAGCAAGCTTCTACAGTTGCACTAAGTTTTGATAACAGTTAAATATTATTTTAATAATACATTTATTTCAATGTTGATGAATTTAGAACGGTTTATTCATAATCTGATTATCTTTGTAGTACACTGTTGGATTTAAAAAACACATTCAAATAAAAAAAAAAATCATTATATTTATAGCCCCTGAACAAACAAACACACCTCTATCTTCATTTAAATAACACACTTGCTCTGCAATAATGTTATTTGATATTTCTGTTAGGAAAGGACACGCCTGAGAGACAGGACTGCTTCACCATTTTCTCTTTCTCTGAGGGTCCAGAAGAACATCCAAGAGGGAGAGGAAAAGCTGATGTGATGAGATTTAAGAGCAGTACAGGACATTCACTAGGAGTCACTTATATTGTAACACAGAGACCTGCACACTGAATAGTTTTGTAGTCTAACAGGAACTTCATTTGTGTGTTGTTTTGTGTTTTACATTGCACCTCAGAGACAGTGTGATTATTGTCAGGCCTATAAAGTTTGGCACAAAAAAAAAGTCAGCTGATCAAATGCATTTGCCTCACTTCATGAGCTTCACAATACTTGTGCCTTGTACCACAGAGTTTGCAACGTCACAAATAAATGGTGCCAATCTTCAGTCAGATGTGAATGTGTAATTTAACATTTTCAGTAAGAATAACGGACAAAATGAATGCAAATACAATTACAATTTATTGAAAAGTGAACTAAAAGTTATCAAGCATGAACCATCACCATTTTTTTTAAATAAAAATGAAATAATATACATAAATTAGACTAAATGTTAATCTGTTAATTGACAGGCTAGGCCAGCATGGGCTAAGTTCTGTAGGTGCAGCTGGTGCAGGTCCTCCTCCCTAAGGCCTGGTCCTCCTCGCAGGGAAAGACCCTCAGCCC
The DNA here is from genome assembly GCA_028583405.1 of Pogonophryne albipinna. Classification (NCBI taxonomy): domain Eukaryota; kingdom Metazoa; phylum Chordata; class Actinopteri; order Perciformes; family Artedidraconidae; genus Pogonophryne; species Pogonophryne albipinna. The sequence goes on from CM053251.1 coordinate 33,875,495, forward strand.
TCTCTGGCCAAACCAACAGACAGGACGTTCATAAAGCTGAGGTCTCCCCCAAAGTCTCTAATCATCCATCCTGTGAATATGAGAGGGGAACAAATAGTGTAATAGATGCTTTGGACAATAAGAAATATAAAGTGAACTGTTGAGTTGCTCAGTTTTTTAGATTGACAGGGTTTAATAATACAAACAAAAGGAGAGGCACCATAAAATAAAGATTGGTCTTTCAATAAATTGGGTTGATTTTGTCTTTTGAATTGTTTGTCTAAAGTCAAGTAGCTAGAACTGTTACTTATAGTTTGAATGATACAGTCTGGTTATAATGTTTGGAGGAGGCATCACAGGTAAGAGCACCATTTGTTGTGTTCCATTCACAACAAATACACACAGATTGATGTGTGTGTATTTATGTATCTACTATTTCTTGAATCATTACTGTCAGTCCAAAACAAGAGATTTTGTTTTAGTAACATGTTTTTAAAACATTATCTCTTTTCCACTACACTATCTTGAATATTTTAGTTTTTACATCACTACATTTATCTAACAGCTTTAACATTGTAAAGGTGTCACTTCGGACTCTGGGTAATTATGACAGCATGTCCTACTATTTTGAGAGTTTGAACAAACCAGACCTTCATCTATTAATGTAGAAAATAATCAGCACATTAAACCATTATGAAAGTAATCATTAGCTCATTGTTCAAAATGAGCTCCAACTACAACAGTTAAGTCAACTCTTGCATCGGTAATAACAATAAAACAAATGATATAATAGTATAACTTGTGTCTACTTTAAATACTTAAACAACACTTTGCCTAATTATACTGGCATACTTTTACTAAAGTAACATTAACATGTTTAAAGGTGGGGTAGGTAATTTTGGAGAAAGCAGCTCGAGTGCGCTAGAATTTGAAAATAAACAGCCGGAACAAATCTGCCACTTCCTTACAGAGCCTGTGAGGAAATGCGGTTTCTCCTTCTCCTTTTTTCTGTTTGTTTGTCTATCTGTTTGTCTGTCTTCCTGGCTGGGCGTGGTTGACCTACTTTCCGTTTTCCGCCAACTCACCTCCGCTCCTGTTTCTCATCATCACTGATTACCACCACTCACCTGCTGCTGCTTAAAACTCCGGTTCGATCATCAGACTTCGCCAGTTCTTCGTATACTCACAGTGAAACTCCACATTCCATTCCGTCCTGCCTGCCACGTCCAGCCCAACCTCCGTCTCAGCCCTGCTCCACGTTCTCCCCACTCTGTTCAGAGTTTGCTTTGTCCCCTGCCTGCTTTTTGTGGACTTATTAAATCCAGTCTTTTTGACACTTCACCTAAGTCTCCGTCCCAGTGTTCTTGCATAGCGGGTTCAAGTTTTGTGTCTCTTTACGAGGAGCTTAACAGAAGAACTGGCCAAGAATGAACCCCGCAGGATCCGGAGCGGATTCTACCCCAATCCTTCATGCCCTGTCAAGTCAGGGTTCCCTCCTGGGTGAACACGAAAAGCTCATCCGAGCGTTGGTTGATAGTAACCGGTCCATGGCTCATCATGTCTCCGAGTTGGCGTGCCAGATCTCCGCTCTCACTACCTCGACGGTAGCATCTCAGGCCACTCCCAGTCCAGCTCCTTTGCCTTCTCCTCGCCAGGATTTTCCTATCACCGATCCTGAGCCATTGCACGGAGAAGTGGAGAAATGCAGAGGTTTTTTGTTTCAATGTAACAAGGTTTTTCGCCAGCGTCCTGTTGCATTTGCTGCTGAAGCAACGAGGATCAATTTTGTTTTGGGTTTGCTCCGCGAGAGAGCTTTAACCTGGGCAGAGGCTTTAAACTCTTCGGTGGATTTTGACACTCTTCTCTGATCGGTTCTCAGCTGTTTTTGAACATCCCAACTCCTCTGGCTCCTCTGGCATTGAGTTTCACACACTCGCTGCAGAGGCTCGATGGGACGAGGCGGCTCTCAAGGCGGTGTTTGTGAGAGGATTAAGGGACCAGCTTCGGGACGAATTGGTAGCACGAGACGTTCCAGCGGATCTCTCAGAGCTGATTTCCTTAGTGTCTCGTTTGGACGGTCGTCTGCGGGAGCGCCGAGCTGAGCGGACACGGAGGGATTCACCAGCCTCACTCAGTAAGCCCAGTTTTTCTTCCTACTCTGCTCACTCGGTGTCTAGACCTCCCTCTTTCCCCCCGTCGTCCAGCGTGCGCACCTCTTCTCAGGAGGAGCCCATGCAACTGGGTCGTGCGAGACTTTCTCCGGAGGAGCGTCAGCGGCGGATAGGTGCAGGCCAATGCCTGTATTGTGGAAAGACTGGGCATATCATTCCCAACTGCCCAGTACGCCCAAACTGGGAGGCTCGTCAGTGAGATTGGGGTTCCTGACGAGTCCACAGCAATCATCTCTAACCCCATCCTTGAGTCGTTTTCTAATTCCCGCCAAGCTCTGTGTTAGTTCTATGACATTGCCTCTCCAGGCTCTCATTGATTCTGGTGCGGAGGATAGCTTTTTGGACCGGGAGCTAGCTGAACAGCTGGGACTCTGCATGGAGCCTCTAGAGGAACCGTTAACTGCCTATGCTCTAAATGGACAAATCATCTCCTCAGTCACAGCACAGTCACCCCTTGTGACTTTAATCACCTCCGGAAACCACCGTGAACTTATCCAGTTAAAGGTAATATCCTCTCCTTCCACACCTCTGGTTTTGGGTTACCCGTGGCTACGTACTCACAACCCACACATTGATTGGGCTAAGGGAAGGATTATTGAATGGGATCAGCACTGTCTCGCTAACTGCCTGTGTTCTGCCATACCTTCAACTTCTGTTTCCCCAAATCCTGTTGTCTGCTCTGATACATCTGTAGAATTGACTGGTGTTCCTGCTTACTTACTTAACACGACCTGCGTTGGGTCTTCAGCAAAGAGAGGGCTCTCTCTCTTCCTCCCCACCGACCCTACGACTGCCCAATTGATCTGCTCCCTGGAGCTCCTCTACCCTCCAGCCGCCTCTACAATCTGTCCGGTCCTGAGAGGGAGGCTATGGAGCGTTATATCATGGACTCTGTGGCTGCTGGTATTATTCGTCCCTCCTCTTCTCCTGTGGGTGCCGGGTTCTTCTTTGTAGGCAAGAAGGATAAGTCGTTACGACCTTGCATAGACTTTCGGGGGTTAAACAATATCACGGTCAAGAACAAGTACCCATTACCCCTTCTCACCTCAGCTTTTGAACCTCTCCAAGAGGCAACCCTGTTCACCAAGCTTGACCTTCGAAACGCCTATCATCTGATCCGCATCCGCCAGGGGGATGAATGGAAGACACCGTTTAACACTCCATTGGGCCATTTTGAATATCTGGTCATGCCTCTTGGTCTCACTAACGCCCCAGCAGTTTTCCAGGCTATGGTCAATGATGTCTTCCGTGACTTCCTTAACCGCTTTGTCTTTGTCTACATAGACGACATCCTGATTTTCTCCAGGAATCAGGAGGAATACGAGAACCATGTCCGCAGGGTCCTACAGAGACTGCTGGAGAACAAGCTCTATGTTAAGGCGGAGAAGTGTGAGTTCCACCAGAACCGGATCATCTTCCTGGGCTATATCATCAGCCAGGGCAAGGTGGAGGCAGACCCTGGAAAGATCAAGGCAGTGGTGGAGTGGCCAGTCCCAACTACAAGGAGGGAGCTCCAGAGGTTTCTGGGATTTGCCAACTTTTACCGTCGCTTCATCCGGAACTTCAGTAAGGTAGCTGCACCTCTCTCCAGACTCACCTCCATCAACATCACGTTCTGTTGGACTCCAGAGGCTAACAGAGCTTTCATCAAACTCAAGTCCTTGTTCACCTCAGCTCCCATCCTTATTCAGCCAGACACAGAGAAGCAGTTTGTTGTGGAGGTGGACGCGTCTGACACTGGAGTAGGAGCAGTTTTGTCTCAGACGGCTGGTCCTGATAACATCCTCCATCCCTGTGCTTTTTTTTCACGTCGCCTCTCTCCTGCGGAGCGCAATTATGATGTTGGTAACAGGGAGCTTCTGGCTGTTAAGTTGGCACTAGAGGAGTGGAGACACTGGCTCGAAGGCAGCAAGCAGCCTTTCCTGGTCTGGACGGACCACAAGAATCTCTCCTACATCCAGTCGGCGAAGCGACTGAACTCCCGACAGGCCAGATTGGCTCTGTTCTTCTGTCGCTTCGACTTTTGCCTCACCTTCCGCCCTGGCTCCAGGAATGTAAAGCCTGATGCTCTGTCTAGGCTATACTCTCCTGACTCTCCCGAGCCTCCAGATGCTTCAATCCTTCCCAAGAGTTGTGTAGTAGGCGCCCTCTCTTGGGAGATTAATAACACCATCCTGGAGGCATTGAGAGAGCAACCAGACCCAGGCAATGGTCCTCCGAATCGTCGGTTTGTTCCTGATGCTTCCCGCTCCAAGGTTCTACAGTGGGTCCACAATTCCCGGTTCTCAATCCATCCCGGAGTAAACCACACTCTTTCTTTCCTGAAGAGACATTTCCGGTGGCCAACGATCAACAGGGACATTCTGGAGTACGTTTCTGCCTGTCCCACGTGTGCTAGGAGTAAGTCCTCCCACCAGTCTCCTGCAGGGTTGCTCCAGCCCCTACCTATCCCTAGTCGTTCCTGGTCACACATCGCACTGGATTTTGTTACCGGCCTGCCCCCCTCCCAGGGCAACACCACTATCCTCACTGTAGTAGACCGGTTTTCCAAGTCGGCTCACTTCGTTGCTCTTCCAAAACTCCCGTCAGCCCTGGAGACCTCCCAACTCCTCACAGAACATGTTTTCCGGTTACATGGTATCCCTTCCGACATTGTCTCAGACCGCGGTCCCCAGTTCACCTCTCGAGTTTGGAAGGAGTTTTGTCAATCCCTGGGAGCCTCAGTCAGCCTGACTTCTGGATATCACCCCCAATCAAACGGCCAAACAGAACGAACAAATCAGGACCTGGAGTCAGCTCTCCGCTGCATCACCGACCGAAACCCCTCTACTTGGAGCTCTCATCTCTCCTGGGTTGAGTACTCCCACAACGCACTCACCTGCTCCGCTACTGGTCTCTCCCCCTTTGAGGCTTCATTCGGGTACCAGCCGCCCCTGTTCCCCGAAGAGGAGCAAGACTTAGCAGTTCCCTCAGTCCAGCAGCATGTGCGTCGCTGTCAGAAGATCTGGAGAGATACACGATCTGCCCTTCTCCAGACTTCTGCACGGAACCAGCGATCAGCCAACCGTCACAGAAAGGCAGCTCCTCCATACGTCCCAGGCCAGTCAGTCTGGTTGTCCTCCCGCAACATTCCTCTCATCTCTGAGTCCAAGAAGCTTTCCCCGTGCTTCATTGGTCCTTTTCCCATCCTAAGGATCATTAACCCTTCCGCAGTCCGGTTGAAGCTTCCCAGAGCTCTGAGAATTCACCCCACTTTCCACGTGTCTCAGATTAAGCCGGTTCACACCAGTGAATTGAGCCCTCCGGCCTTACCCCCTCCTCCCACCCGTATTATCGACAATCACCCTGCTTATACGGTGCACCGTCTTTTGGACGTCAGACGTCGGGGAAGGGGTTTCCAGTATCTGGTGGACTGGGAGGGTTATGGCCTCGAGGAGCGATGCTGGGTTCCTCGTTCCCGTGTCCTGGACCCAATCATGGTGAGGGCCTTTCACAGGGCTCATCCAAACAAGCCTGGTGGTCGCCAGGTGGCTCCCATTGAGGGGGGGGTACTGTGAGGAATTGCGGTATCTCCTTCTCCTTTTTTCTGTTTGTTTGTCTATCTGTTTGTCTGTCTTCCTGGCTGGGCGTGGTTGACCTACTTTCCGTTTTCCGCCAACTCACCTCCGCTCCTGTTTCTCATCATCACTGATTACCACCACTCACCTGCTGCTGCTTAAAACTCCGGTTCGATCATCAGACTTCGCCAGTTCTTCGTATACTCACAGTGAAACTCCACATTCCATACCGTCCTGCCTGCCACGTCCAGCCCAACCTCCGTCTCAGCCCTGCTCCACGTTCTCCCCACTCTGTTCAGAGTTTGCTTTGTCCCCTGCCTGTTTTTTGTGGACTTATTAAATCCAGTCTTTTTGACACTTCACCTAAGTCTCCGTCCCAGTGTTCTTGCATAGCGGGTTCAAGTTTTGTGTCTCTTTACGAGGAGCTTAACAGAGCCCCTCCTCCAACACACACGAACGTGCACATGACCAATGAGGGCCGAGATAAGTT